>OX246746.1:24658863-24678991 GCA_945910005.1 Isoperla grammatica
AAGCACTTGTGTAACACCTGAAAACTCGCATAAAAGTGCATCGATACATTTTTGCCACGTATGAAACTCAAGCTGCGGTGTTATATTGTGTTTAGAATTGGACCGCGTTGAGCAACTATAACTAGTGGATTAAACAAGTTTATGGACTGATAAATATTTGTTATTTCAAAGTGTAAAAACCAGCAATTATGCATAATAGCCCGTTCTCACATCTCAAGTTTGAAATGTGTTGTATTGACCAAAACATCTGATAGATTATTGAAATCGTTTTAATTCGTTCACTAGTTATTCTCCCAGTATTTCAGACAATATAACTGAACACTTCTGCGACTTTCCTTCAAACCCCCTTTGTATATATAAAATCAGAACGTACTTATCCCCGCCTGGATAATCAAATCCCCTTTGTGTATGTAAAATCAGCATACTTATTCCCGCTTGGATAAATCCCCCCCCCCCCGTATTAAATATTCGACTATATTCTTCAGGTAATAAATTTGGTCATCCCTCGATGTTCGTAATGTAACGTCAGGGTGAGTAGTTATACGAGGAACTTGAACGGCAATAACAACGTTATTAACATCGGTACTAGCAACATAAAAATGCCGATAGTCATATGCAATTATCTTCGAACTCAGTTCGCTTACAAATTACAATCACAAAACATATTAATTTCGTTCAGGCGTTATGTATTGAAATTAATATATATTTACATGCTCAATTTTCACTTTATTTGTGCTAAAGACAGTTCATAATGTTGATTGTCATAGCGTACTGTCAGTTCTGCTACATAATGACCGGTGTAAGGCGTAGATACCTCGATACGAATTACTTCACGTCAGGTAAATAGTTTATTGTTGATCTACCACCTGCCACCGACTGAGCCACACGATATATTATTATTCAAAAGGTATCAGGTTCGATTTCAGCCACCGGCAATCCTGACCCAAGGTGTTATCTGAGTAATAGAAGACAACGTCTATCCAGAATTCTTTGGCCGTTCCTTCCGAAATATCTTGACACCCTAATGGCCCTAAGACGGGCACAGTGAGGGTAGGCAGATGTGCACACATCGACATCCACCTGCTCTACACTTCCTGTGACTGCACAACGAGTCAAATTAAAGGCAATAATGCTGCATACATAAAACGTTAAACCATCTATCGTGAGCTAGAAAAATAACAAAATCATCCATACGAGTATGCTAATTTTTTTAATAGCAGCGCACTCCGAACTACAAGACATATTACTTTTAACAACTTTGTAATCGGAACTACTTTTTTGATAGTGTCAATTTAATTATGTTTGCTAATGTAATTATACTTACGAAGACGCCTGGTACTTAATTATGCACTTAGTGCCCAACCGCTCAGACGAGCCTATGAGAATACTGTATTATCAAAGTTTCCGATATAAAAAAGCCATAATCGAACATAGGAACAACAGAATGCGTCCTTATCTAGTAAGAGAAGAAACAATATGTTATAGTTGTTTAGTTGGCTTTAGTTGGCCCATGCTATGAGGGAAGTGTTTAATCAATTATTGCAAATGTATTCATTATTTTACCCCTTTCACGCTAAAACAAATTGAGGCATGCTAACTAATGAACCACAAATTCACATTAACGCAAATTCCGACGTTTATTATACAGCAGTTCGTTGAGATTGCTGAGATAAAGACTAGAAGCAATGTTTATCCACAATACAACCTCTCACCTGCACAGTGTACAGTCTTGACCCCGTTAACAACCAGAACTCTGTACTATGTACAAACATACACAAGAGTAAAACATCAAATGAAATGCGTTCACACCATCATTACCTCAAAACCACCACAGCCACATTGATCCATTATTTATTTGGCTTGATACCAACACGCATTACATTACAGAGGGTAGGCCAAAGAATAGATGTACTTTTCAGTAGCGCCGCTCTCCCAGCGTTGCATTCTGTCTGGGTCGGCTGGGGGGGGGGGGGGGGGGGAGATAACTTGTCTAGGCTATCGTACATGGACGGGGAAAACGTTTCAGGTATGATGCCCGTAAAACATATATAAAATGACTTCGATAGATATATGCAAGATCTACTTGATTTCCGCCTAGCGGAGGCTCGTAGAGCTCCCAAGTTTGGTCGTCGCAGGGAACCAAAATTGCCATTTTGTATCCCACTAAAACAATTGTTATAATAATTAAGTATCCGTTGTAGATCATTTAATACAATACTTAAAACACGTTAAAGAGCAATTTTTAAAGAACATAATGATTGAAAGTCTTAAAATAATAATATTATGATTTTTTTTTCTTTTTAGGTCTTTATTCGTTTTGACAAATCACTTCATTTGTTTTCTTTCACGTTTCTCCCATTTTAATTACATGTAATGTTTAACATTGTGGAACGGACTGCGACGATCTAACTTGCGAGTTCGACGAGCCTCCGCTAGGCGGAGATCAAGTGGACCATGGGTGTATGTGTGTATGGTTTGTACTCCCAACTTTAAACCTGAGCCATAGTATCTTCTAGGGAGGGGGAGTCAGCCCGAAATCCCCCCCTTTTCTCTCTCTCCCCTCGGTTCCAGCACTGACTTTAACGCTTTCATTTTACCAGAGTACAAAATATGCGGGTTAAATCATTTCGTAGAAACGTTAATAGGGATTCCAATACATTATGTATTTTATTCAAGTAGTCAAGACATGAAAAGCGGTAGCCTAATCTGCGTTCCGACAAGTGCGTTGCTATATAGTAGTGAAAATATAATACGTTGTTAACGCGATCAAATTGACAGATTTATGTCATCGATGTAAACTTGTTAAATGTTGATGAATGGAAAATCTGTAATAATTCTAACTTTTTAAGAGATAACCTCTTCTGGGATGTAGGATTACTTAGGATCAAATGCATAGTCGTTCCTCACGTGCTACTCAGCTCAGCCTTTCCTCAGACTCGCCCAACCACCAATCACAGAGCAGTCCAAATGGCAATGCTGCTCTGTGATTGGTGGTTGGGCGAGTCTGAGGAAAGGCCGAGTTGAGGAGCACGTGAGGAACGACTATGCATTTGACTCTTAGTCTATCAATTCAAGAGACAACCGGAAATAGAAAAATCACCGTTCTTCATGTCAACCTGCCGTGTACGTCGGCCTCTGAGTGGACCATTTAGTATAATAAACACAAAATAGCATAGACCTCAGCAAACCTTTTTAACTCCTAATTGGAGACCGCAAGGTGCTTCATAATGTTTGTGGGTGTAGTGTACCTAATCGAAGACTCGTCAAAGAACAATGATGTAACAGACGAGGTATCCCCCCTCAAAGCGGTTGGCTCTTGTCTAGAAATGAACCGTAGAACCAACCCAACCGGGACTCGATCCCCGTTCTCCCATTTTACGGGTGCTAACAATAAACCACAACACCACTAAAGTCTGTACTTCATTGCCGAATTAAAACATGCAATGTAACTACCTTTTGGAAATTATAAATGCATGTCTTTTAATTCTTAGCTTGACAGTTATTTTACATCCCTGTTAAATTTATTTACCAGTATCAACAATTCACGACACACATTTAGACATTCCAACATCTTCAATTCTTCTTATATTTGTAGGTTATTTATTAAATTGCCTCAAACCTTAGTTAAAAATTGATTTCTAACCATCTTTTAGAGTATCGCACCCTCTCAAGTACACGTTTCTGTCACTGCCACTTCTTGTGCCAATGTTGTGCACATGTACATGCTTAGCAAATAACCTAGGTAAGCTGTCATTTATATATAAAAACCAGATATCTAAATTATCATCCCCTTCACTGACAAACAATAATGTAGGCCTACACTTAGCATCACTGCAGCTTCCAATAGGATGGTTTTGTCAATCTCTGGCATTGATCTTTCTGCTCACTGCGAACTACGTCACCTAGTCCACCGTTAACCAGCAGAATCATTGTGTGGGGGACTTCCGACATTCCTACTGAACGACTGAGCTAATCCGCGTCACGAAAGTTAGGGGATCGACTCACGGTCAGACCTTGGCAAAGTATAATTAAGTATAATTAGTGGAGACATATCTATAGCTGCACTTTCTTAAAACCTTATCGCTTTTGACAAATACAAAGCTCGTTCAGAGATGAAACTTTAGGTATGAGCGTTGTTGCTACTTGCCTATTATATATACTTGCTTTACTTAATCAAGGAAAACAATGCACATCGTTATTGACGTTCTTATTGTTGTTGCTTTTTCTGAGTTATTGCAATCATGCTATTCGAGACGATGAGGGAACAGAAAATAGTGGGATATTACGCCTGTTATTCAATTGATGGAAACCTTGGGCTATTGTATAACACACAGTAATAATAACATGTTGAACGCGCCGAGGTTTCAAAAACCAATACAAAATAAATAGAATACCAGACATTACAATGATGTACTGATCTCATACGATAGAAACATTTAAACGTTCTACCTTCCTTGGAATGGTTGATGGTTCGCAATTGGCACTGGAGTCTGCACCCCTACAAGTGGTTTAAGTTAACGGTATGAACAACTTCATGTATATACAAACCTATCACTCAATAGATTATGCTTTTATGGCAGCATGACTGAGCAACCTGCGGCCCAGTGGCTGGTCTGGTGCTGCCTAAAGTGGTTTAGGAACTTTCACATCTTTCGAGTATTTTATAAACAAAATTGTGATTGACTAAAATAGTTCACTCACTCAAGAAGAGGGGCGATCCACGACAAGTACATACAAATTAGGGGCATAATTAAAAATAAATTAAAAATAAAATAATAGTAATAATAATAGTAATAATAATATTAATTATGATAATATTAATTATAATTATAATAATAATAATAATAATGATAATAATAATAATAATAATAATAATAATAATAATAATAATAATAATAATAATAATAATAATAATAATAATAATAATAATAATAATAATAATAATAATAATAATAATAAGTATAATAATAATAGTAGAAATAATGATAATAATAATAAAAGTCATAATAATAAAGAATAATAAAAATAATAATAATAATAATAATAATAATAATAATAATAATAATAATAATAATAATAATAATAATAATAAAAATAATAATAATAATAAAAATAATAATAATAATAATAATAATAATAATGTTTCTTTTCTTATAATATTATATTTGCATATATCTCTAATAATAATATTTCTTATAATATATTCTTTCTAATAATATAAAAACAATGTAGACAATGACATCTTGATAATGACTAAGACGTGACAACGAAGCACAGGAGTTAATGTATGGAGAGAATTAGTGCTAGTACGAGAAGATGGACCGGCGTAACACGGTAAAGGTGGACGGTAATTTAGTGTGAAAGGCAGAGGTGAGAGTGCGCAAGCCGACAAACAAAACATCGCCGGGCGTGGCTTCGAATCCCACGTAAATATATCACTTCGATGTCCATATTTTGTTCAAACATAAGAAGGATAAGTCGGTGTGACAAAACACCCATTTAAATATTGTTTCTCCATTTGAATTGTAAAGTACGTTCAAATAATATAGATCTGCATTTTTAAAATATCATGTGTTTTGTTTTTGTTTTTTTAAATTTATAAATAATGAAATGAGGACATGTTTAATGTTACATTATGAATTGTATATGCAAACATGTACTTCTTAAAGATGAACATTGTTTTAAACAACACATTATTTATAGTTTTAAGAGCAGCTAGATGTGGGTAAATGTTATTACATTAAAATAAAAGTATTTCATAATTTACTTACGCTCCTATATATACTGTCCTATAATTCATATTGTGTGTAACTAATAATACAAAAATTAAACAGGAAATGTGGCTTTGGAGGACTCTGAAGCCATCATAGAGTATTTCATCAAAAAACCGCAATCCTCAGTGGAGAGCTAATGTTGACTCAATTTTATGAGCGCCGTACATATTTAAATGTGCATTTCAAAGTTTTCCCCACTTCAGTTATAGTGACATTGAGGATTTATGCAAATAATGGAATGAATGAACCGTATATTTTAATTTTGAGACTGGATTTTACACTACAATAGTATTTCCCGGTTGTGTAGTATCCACATATACTATACGTAAATCAATATAACATCCTAAACATTTTTCAGTGGCGTAACACTATACATGTCACGTTTTGGTAATGTGGAAGAGATAGTCGATACCTCTGTGATTCCGACTTCGATGGCTCCATCGCCGCAAGTTTGAGATTTGGCAAAGACAGAGAAATGAGTCACATGGAAATACTGTTAGCTGGTACAATATACAAAACTACAAGCGAACAAGTGAATCATGTCAAACGAGGAAAAACACAAATAAATTGCATGATATACGTTCTGGTATTATTACTTTCGAAAAAACCCAAAATATTCGAATATATAGGGAATACACTTTTCTACCTCTCAAAAACTAAAAGAAATTGACAAACTTAGTTTCGAGATAAGAAAAGAAAACGAAATATTAAACGTTTCATTAGAAAATAAACAACGCAGCCAGAAACGTAATTGTACGCGGTTCACTGCAATAGTCCGCAAAAACACAGTAGGTTATATTTTTTGTGTGCTTTAAATAAAAATAAACCATTGTGGGTGGACTACCAGTTAATGTCCGCGTTATTAGAATAATTGATGTTTGATTGATGTACTAGGTTCCTAGTGATGCTGTGGCTGTCATATTTGCGCTGTATACTCATGGAATGTGCATGCGGCACTAATTGAATAAAACATACTCTTTCAGCTTGCATAATGATTGCTATCGTATCAAAGTAAGCCAGTCGCTCAACTGAGCTCTAAAACATGAATAATTACATAACATATCTATCTATCTCATGAAAATGCGACAGTGATTGGCCGAAATACATTTTCACTCAGTCCCCGTTTAAAACAACGATATTGATAGCGATTCTTCACACACAAAATATGCAATTGACACACAAATATAATAGCCGTTTTCTTGTTTAAACTGGGGGAGAGCTATATTGTATTTACTATCATATCAAACCGCAGCTTAAAGTTTACTGTGAAAATATTTTAGTTTAGATTTATTTAACTGATATTATCGTTGTTGTTGTTATCGTCGTCTTAATAGGTTTCAGCATAATTTATACGATTAGGGTTGATTTAAAAAAAGTCAAAATTGCATTCGTCCCCCAACAATAAACAAACCAGACCAACTAGTTTCAAAATCTTAGTTCAGATCTCGCACGTTGTGCGGAAGACATATTAGCGCTGCCATCTTTCAGTGCAATCTTATATTTTCTGAGAAGTTGTAGCACTGTCAAGGTTAAACTTATTGTTTACAGGAACAGCATATCATCTCGTGCGAGAGTTTCTCCTGGCATAACTTTACACAACACTCAAGACGTATTTCGCCCATGCGGCTATAACTGTGGCTGGGCGCAACGTACTGCCCATGCAGCCTGGTGCATTGGTATCATGTCTTGCTTCCCGTCTGTTGTCTGAAGAGCCGCCTTATTGCTCAGAGTAATTATGCATATTAGGCCCAGTCAGTCAGCCAGCCACCATATGACCAGTGCACTCTCACACGCGACCAACATGAAAGCAGCTTACAGAAGATACCTGCTGCCACAACCACCGCGATCCTCTTCTCGTGTCCAAACGCACTCAATCGCTTTCTGAAATTGATTCGACAATGAATGCACATTTCTATGCGCAATGTCTGTGTCGCTCTATTCTCGGCAGTCTAAAATATGTTTTGACTATAACATAATCTTAATGTATTCAAACTGCACTAGGGGGAGGGATCTAATAATTTATTCTCTGATTATTGATCGATAAGTGCATTCTCAAGCAATGTATGTAGCAAAGCGCCGTATAGACTTCACAAAAAGACGATTGCCTATTCTGATGCCAGAGCTCTTGTCAGTCGGGAGCGCATTAATAAACCAAAGCAGCATTGTTAAATTAATGTAAAGGGGATAGTTAGATAAATTAAACAATTGCGTTCAACCTTGCCAAAACTACTACAGCTTGTCGTCGATAAAACTATCTCATAAGAAATATTAAAGTGCAGAAATCCTCGTCCTGTAGTTATTCGGTCGGTGACTGAGCGCAATGCAACGACTAATTACGGTACGGGAAGTGATATTCTTCCGGTTCGGTCTATCACGGTTATCAGGAAACTGTGGTAAGTAACAAACAGTAATAATTACTTATCGATTGTAGTTAGTTTGCGAGTGTAGAATCAGTAATGTTTCACGTGTGGTAATATCGACCTATCGAGCCGTCTGGGAGTCTGGCAGTCATGACAATTGCGAATGATTGTGAGCGGTGTTTGACACAGTACTACGTGAGAACCACGTGGTAGTGGGGGGGCGGGGCACCGGCGCGCCGTATATGCGCAGTGCGTCCTCATTCGGTCACCATAGTAACGATGCCAGGACGAGAATTCGGTCAGAAAACTAGTGGACGTCCGCCGGTTGGGACTAGAACTGTCCGTGTGCCTTAATCAAATAATACGAATTGTAAATTCGATAGCTATTATTTAGTGTGTGAGACAGACAAGTGCCCGGTCTAGTAACAATAGTGGAAACAAACCGCCAGTCGAAATTAGCCTCAGATTGCAATCGTTTATTATTTGTGTTTTAGACAAAAATCATTTAAAAGTTTTGAAAGATTTTATTTGACAAATGATTAACGAGTCTAGCAAATCAGTGTTATTGAATTAATATTCCGACTGACAAAATTATCTTAATTGAGGTTTAAGTCACAAGTCTGATTATCAAGTGTAACATGTATTTTTGCGACGAGTTTTTATTTCACACAAATCAGTGTAAATAATTCAGGGGGTTACCATGATTTATAACCGACGTGTTGCCAATGTTATTAAGTTTGGGAATATTATTACCTGTTCCTAGATTGCAGAAGCTTTTGATAAGTAACGAGAGAAATTTACTTGGAATCAAATTTGAATTTGAGAAAATAGAAAATTACTGAACTTGACTGTGTGCATGTCAAAATGCTTAGTTTGACACTTTAGATGGTCTGAAAATAATGATATAACTTTTAAGTACTCCGGAGCTGGTATTTAAAAAATGAAGACCATAAGCCCAGAAAAATCCACTAAACATTTTCCCAGAAAGTCCAATAAAATTATTTTTCTTAACATTTAAACCCCAACCGAAACAAGCGTTTCCAAATCTTTTTAACACCACTCTAGAACATGCCTACCAAAACTCCCAAACCAAACGTTCTACTTTGTTGCCACACTCGCAACCAGACTTACCAACCTAACAAAAGTAAATCACGACTGTTGTGGATGCGTTATTGGAAGTGGTGTCTGTTAGCATCGGCGTATGTGACTCTCTTTACGCACTGTTCATGCTCGGTGAGTGACAGCGCCGGTCACCATCGCCACCACCATATGGGCTACGGTCAAAAGAGCGTCCCTAGTGAAAAGCCGTCACAATTAGAGACACCCCCACCAACTCAAAAACGAGATTATGAAGAAGAACCAATGAGGATATCTTGTCCGAACTGTGCGATAGGCGAAGGAAATTACCGGCACGATAGAGTTAGTAGTGATAATTTAAGACTAGAAGCTATCAAGAAACAGATATTGTTGAAACTGGGGTTGAAAACTAAGCCTAACGTGACAAGTCCGGTACCTCGTGAAGTGGTCCTGGAGACGATATACCGAGCTGGCGAAACGTCTGTCGAGATGGGGCCGGGAGAGAGGGATGAGGAGGAGACAGACACACCGAGCACTCGACCTCCGGAGAGCGAACAAGCCGACGACTTCTACGGTCGGACGTCAGAGATAATAGCTTTCGCTGAACCAGGTAAGACGGCTCGTGCCATGTGCCATGTGCCACGTGCCACGTGCCACGACACGTGGTCATCTATGTATATTGTAATGACCACTTCCGTTGACCGGCCGGACAGCTGCCACGCTCTACTTTCCATGTGTGACTGACTGACTGACAGACTGTGTGGACAACTTATTGAATCCATGTTCAAAGCACGGTAAACCTCTTCCCCGCGCTGTCTTCGGCTCCCCAACCACCCACGACCATTAGGGTAGGTTAGTCCATCATACTTTGCAAGGTATGATTGACAGACGGATCCTAAAGTAAGGGCCATGTGGATGTGGCCGGCGTGCCTCTCGATCCAGCCGTGCATTAAACCGCTATCTGGCGATCTAACTCGGCTGGCTGCAAATTATCAGCTGTGTCGAATGGAAGTTGTAGACAGACAGACAGTCAAAACAAACGCCTACTTAATAGAATTCGATGGGGTTAACTCCTAGCACACCAAGGCCGTGCATGATTGAGAAGTAGAGTAGAGACACAGAGGCATGCCTGGACGAGTTTTGATGCTGAATTTACGATTACGTATCGATCGTATCTAATTCTACTATACGCTGGATAATAAAATGATTTTAATCGCCCTAATGCTATAATTCAGCTAGGTTTACAACGGCGTAAGTAGTTTTACCAATGCAATATAATTTGTGTGCAGCTATCGTTTGTCTTGTACTTAACTACAAATTTACTATTCACCCAATATAAGCAGGGTAATGTTTTCAGAGTAACAAGAAGTTTAATGAGTTTGTTTTCTCATAAACACATCCATATACCAGTTTTACTCATTCATAGTGCATCAAAAATTCAATTTTACTATTTCCTATGAACCGAATCACGTAAATGTCATAATTTATTGGCTGATTTAATGGTTATCAAATTCAATTTTACTATTTCTTAAGTACCGACACACAAATGTCATAATTTATTAGCTGATTTGATGGTTATCATATCGGAATCGAAATTTCTTAAAAGTCGATTTATTGAACAGCTATATCATTTATTTATATATGATAAAAATGGTTTTGTCATTGGATTTTTGCAGACAGGCACATTTGTGTAAATAAAGCCAAGAAGCTAATGATTTGTGTCAGAAACTACGATTGAACGTATCTTCAATTCCACGCTCCCTATTCTGTGAACTGCAGTATCCAGGGCCCGGATTCACAAGAGGTCCTAAGTCTTTTTTTTGTCTTATCCCTACGACAGGCCTAACTTCGAACCTCTTGTGAATCTAGAAAAATATCTGAGAACAGACTTTAAAACATACTATTGGAATGTTCATTGTGTCCTTGTTTCTACCCGGAATTAGAAACTTTTTCATGTGACCTGGGTCTGGTTTTACAGGAGGTCCAAAGTTTGGCCAATCTTAGAGTTAAGACCAGAATTAGACTTAGGACCTCTTGTGAATCTGGGTCTAGATGTCTGTTTAATCCCGTTTGAATAATGTTATTCATACCGATTGAAAATTCAAATATTATCGAGGTCTCAATTGCTACTTTAACAACCAACAACACTTATAAATCTCGATCAGGGTTGCTACTGGACCGCGGAATATAAATTAAGTTTGTTCCTTGAGAAACTGTTTGACATTTCATACCACGATACTCTAACCACACTATTTCATATAATCCACGCATTTTCAGTAACTGGCCAGATTTGCCAACTAAATACTATTTTTTTTACTGTTGGAGATTGACTGGATCAGTTGGTTCCATATCATGATAGCCAAGGCCTGACCGTGTGCTGATGGTTCATAGTTGAAGCTAACTAAATGTTGGATACCCCTCGAGTACCGCAAGATACCGCTGCTTAGCGCCAGCGGTGCAGGCCTAAGTGACGTAGATGAGCACAATGAGTTAAGGCCCATTCACGATTAAACTTAACCGTAAACGTAAGTGAGGTTTAGCTTATGGAAGATCACACGATTGTTCTTGACCAAAACTTGAACTTGGTTTTGGCCTACGGTTAAGTTTGGAACGATCAAACTTTAAAATAAAAATAAACTTAACAGTAAGAAAGAACCAATCAGCGCCAGCCGCAAGGCCTAGGCTAGCTAAATCGAAAATAGAGCCGAAATATGCTCAGAATTTATTTGACGAACCGTTATTAAATGAGTTTATGAAGACCCTAGCGTCTACGTTTAAGTTAAAGTTTACTACTAAGTTTTTATCATGAATGAGCCTTTAGGGTGGATCGCTGACGAGCAAACCTGCAGGGTAAGGAAATATATCGTTGGATCATGCCTCGACCTTTATCGTTTTTGTCCAAGTAAATCTTGTCACCAGATCACGCGAAAAAGATCAACAATCAGTTTGTAAAAATAGCCACCTCACAACGCATAAGGCTATTTTATATACTAACTTGTGATATTTACTACTTTGGCTCAATGTGTGCTGGCAAGTATGATTGATAGTATGATTCAAATGCCTAAATTCTGTGCAGGACTTTCATTCTGGGATGAATATGTTTTCAAAATAGTGTATTTCGGTTTCGATGAGCAATTTTTTTCAGTACTGTATTTTAGAACTTTAATCGAAATTTTCTCACAAAACTGTCCTAAAATGTAATCAAACAATAACCAGCAATGACCTAACAGTTCGTATAAGCATTTTTGATGGGAAATTGATGATGATGTTGATTCTTGTTGTTTTACGTCTTCGTGTCTAGTACAGAAATCATCTACCAGAGACGATGAAGGGTGATAGATGAAGATAATGGACAGTTAGAAAACATGTCTTATGCGGGATTCGAACCCATATACCTAGGCGCCATATGCTTAGGACCTACGCCCCAATCACATCGGCCACCGAAGACGGACCCAAGCACCATTCACTTATGAATGTTGATTTTTTATTTGCCATTTCGTCGTTTGGGGTTGGTTCAATTTTGGGTACCTTCTTTCTAAAATTTGATGAATTCATCCGCATTTCCAAAAATGAATGCAATTATGTAGTTCTCGTTTTTTAGCATTGCTGAATATGCTTGTTTATGCTTGATAAATTAAATAGGGATTTCGGCTAATTATTCGTTTTCTGCACTTGAAAATAAGTCGATGACAGATTTTCTGTTAGAAAAAAGGTACTAGAGTCCCGGAAGTGAAGACGATGCACGCACAGGCCATCAGATTCGTTCTCTTACTAAAAATATAAATTCGATTGGAATTTGAACATAGCAAAATAACCCTAGCCAATAAAAAAAGTCAATAATTGAATAGATTTGATCTTAATGTTGAGGTTTTAATAAATTTACCAATTCAGTTTCGGATTATTATCAACTTAAAAAATCGGCAACCGAGAGTCGATTGTTAGTAATCAAAAATATTTCGAAGGTACAGCTAAATAACTTGAAAATTATGACCCCATTGATGTTCTTTTCATAAAAATACTTTCAGAATTAGTAAAAATATTCAAACCACAACACAAAACTTGAAATTTGTTAAAACATTACTAAAAGTAAAATCATCAGTAATGCTATAAAATAGGTTATAAAATAAAAAATACATTTATTGAATAAAATATTTAAAGTTTAGTTAATATGTTCGGTATGCGAAACAAACATACAAATTTCGATACAGAACAATTGTAAATAGTTTGCAAAGAGTATTTGAATGCCAGTGAGCAGATCTGTATTTATGTTTCGTTATAAATTTGTCTCCCAATGTTTCGAGGAACCTCTAATTTAATTAAAACATGTTTGGAGACATAATACTAACCACCTGAAAATGTATCCGCAGCGAGAATCTTATAATATAAATAATCGCACCATAAGTTCAAAACTACTTCGAGTCTATAAGATTTCTATTTCATCATTTAAACAAATGCAATATATGATCAGAGTATCCACACAAACCTCAGCAGAGAATCTGATGTTGGGACTAAGGGGCCGGGGGGGGGGGGGGGGGGGGGGGCAGGTATCCGATATGGAGCGAAGCACTCAATCTTAAAATTGAATAATCACATTCAAGAAAATCCGTTATAATATGAATGTCATTAAATAAATGCATTGGGATTACTAACAATAAACGAGGTATATAAATTGAATATTAACTAGCTTTATGAATGCATTTACCAGTCATAACTTCAGTCACCAAATATAAGGCAATGGGGTTTTTCAACATCAAGAACGCAAATTTATCCATTGCATTATAAAAATTGTGAACTGAATAGTATTAACCTTAGCTTTGACTTCTAGTTTATCTGAATTATCTAGGTAAAATATAGTGTTTGCGAATGAAGGCTATATTCGGTCATACTCATACCGTGAAGATTCAACCACAAAACGGCTCCTGCAAAGCTGTGCCTAAGTTACAACGCTTTGGACATCCCTGTACATACAACGAATTCGATTCTTAAACATAAACACAAATATTACCCATGAAACGTACTATTTTGTTAATGCAATATACAAGTTGTATTTCAATTGGACCTTTAACAATAATATTGTAGCTGCGAGAACGCATCATACCTCTTTCGTCTTTATCCCACCCTTCTTACTGCTTCACGGAATCCAGTCCAGTTTTCTATCGTAGGTTTCTTCTAGACCATATATCATTGCAGGTGTCTTGCAAGTGCTACACAAGTGTAAGTCGTGACAAAATGCCTTTAAGACCTTGTTTCGTGTCGATCTACTTAATAAAATATGTCTTGTCTTTCACTTGTGGATTTAGACTCGTTTTCGAGGACATTATGATCAAAGGTTTAAATTGGACCATTTACGTTACTTATAATCACTTATCACTCATTATTCTGGAGCATTCAACACCTCATAGCATACAGTTAGAGAACAACCTTTTGAGAGAAACAAAATTATTCAAATAAACTTGCATTTATTGTCTACTGATTCGTTTACAAGAACTGATTTTCAGTCGTGATGGACTTAATGCAATTAATTAGGTGCATCGTTGTAGTTGCTATGTTGCCTCCTAAGTCACTATTTGTATATATACAACTACTATACAATACACATAGATTGAAGTCAATTTACGAAGTTAAACAAACCCAGCCCGAACAGGAAATCGAGCTCTCCTTATAGAACTCTCCTTACAGAATAAAAACTACAATGCTTCCTGTATTGGAAGCAGGAATAAACCCACACGACCAAAGAAACACCAATAAAATTGGATGATGTTTGTTGATTTACACGTACCTCTATTATTGCAATCATGCTATTCTAGACTATAGGGGGATGTTAGTGGAAGATTGATAAAGATGAAGCACCATTACAAAAAAAGCTTCGAACTCACGTTCCTTAGTAACGTACGTTTAGAACCTGTGCCCCAACCACAGAGCCACCACAGACGACATAAACATTACTTATGCGAATGCCGAGGTTTTTGTAAGTTATAAAGTTAGCTACAAGTTATTTCTCTGTCGTGCACATAGTGGCGACTTCCTTGTGAACGAACTGTTTGTTGAAACATTTGCTACAGTTATCTGGTCGGCTTCAGTTTACACATTGTATACACGATTACCTCCATTTCAGAATGGCATATTCAAGTCATCTATTCTGTTCTAAGAAATTAATTCTCAAATAAATAGTGAAATGGTGTATCTTATTTTTTAATTTTGTAACACTTTTGACTCATAGGTAAGACACATTATGTTAGGACTGTAAAACCCATTCAAGACTATCAAACCAGCAAAAGAAAATAATAGACTAAGAGAGTATGTATCGTCTGTGATTGAAAATTACATTTCGATGTGGTTCATTTGCTTTTGAAGAATATGATTTACATTTGGAAGTTTTTAATCTAGAGACAATAAGCTCTAGTTTTATAAAATAATCTAGTATAATATAATAGTATTATATAATATGAAAATGGTCACTATGTACCCGTCGTAACAATGAGACATAACATATGCATATATATATTAATTGTTTCGTTTTTTTTTTTTTTTTCACACAAGTGATCGGATAGTAGTGTTCGACTCACCCAACACTGCCAGACGTTTCGGAGACGTAACATTCTCCATCATCAGAGGTCTTCCCTCTTGCGAATCTGCGACGATTGCTGCTGAGAGCAAATATATGTTTATATAATATTTATAATAATGTCATACACTGATGATCAGTTCTCGTAACTAAGTGGGTAAACAATAAACACACATTCATTTCATTTTAAGCTCGATTTTACATTACTTTACTTTACTTTACTTTACTTTACTTTACTTTACTTTACTTTACTTTACTTTACTTTACTTTACTTTACTTTACTTTACTTTACTTTACTTTACTTTACTTTACTTTACTTTACTTTACTTTACTTTACTTTACTTTATTTTACTTTACTTTACTTTACTTTACTTTACTTTACTTTACTTTACTTTAATTTACTTTACTTTACTTTACTTTACTTTTTTTACTTCACTTTACTTTACTTTACTTTACTTTACTTTACTTTACTTTACTTTACTTTACTTTACTTTACTTTACTTTACTTTACTTTACTTTACTTTACTTTACTTTACTTTTCACTTTACTAAACTTCATTTTTTATTTTATTTTTTATTATTTTTGTTATTATTTTTTTGTATACTCAGCAATTACTTCTAGTGTGGTCGAATCCTGCGCTAACAACGCGTACTGGCACCGACCGATGTGTCCATGCAGTAATCCCACCCATAGAGTTGAACCCTAGCTGTGAACAAGTCGGGAAGAGTCATGTCCTGGCAGGCCCGAAGGCAACAGAGAAGATAGTTCCAACATAACCTCCCGTGCTCAGCTCCCATTTCCTCTTCGGTACACATTTTACTTTTAATCGTCTCGATTACCCTATTAACATTCTTTCGCCTTTAAAATAGAATAATATTTCTTCTGGATAATAAGTCGAACGAGTCTTTAAATCGTTTGGGTTAGAAGTTATTATGACGTGTGGTAGAAATACTGCAATTTGTTATACTATGTTATACTTGCTTCGGTTTAATCAAAGAGTTGACGTATATATAGTTTCTATGTCCTTGACAGGAAAACTTCTTCCCTCAAAAAGATGAGTATTGAATAAGTTATTCGAAAAAAATAATCTTACTGAAAGTTAGTTAATTGGTCCATAAATGAACTAGTTAGAGTTAAAGTCACAGTCACCTTATCAAAAATACTTGGAAAAGCTACAGGAAATTTGAAAAGTTATTTAAAAAGCAATGCCATCGCGAGCGATTTTGATGGAAAGGTGTGGACTTGGCCGACAATACCATCATGCAGTGCAACTCTGTGACTTATTTTTATTAACGATCAATTACTAATGTGGGTAATTTGATGAGTAACTTGAACAGTTTTCACAATTAAGTATTATTTAATTACTAGTTTAGGAGGAATAAAATTTAGTAAAAGTACAGTTAGCTCGTCCTTAAGGAACTTTAACAAGTAACGTAATGATAGTTCGAATGTACACGGATAAAGTAACTTTAAAAAGGGAACTATTTACCACGAAAGTAACAACTTTCGTTATGTTCTTGTTCAACATTGTGATGGATGCATAAAGGGAGACTAGCGAGTAGCGATGGACGACTTGAATATCTATCGTTTGATGCAACACCACAAATAAAAGTACAGAAATATCTCGGGCAGTTTCTAACCTGAGACACTAACTTGAATCTATTATCCTTTTCGTTTAAATACCCTTTCTTTATATTCATTTCTGTGATATTTTGTATTATACTAAAAAGCAACCGTTTCCTCTCAGGCAAAGCAAATTGAATTATGAAAGTGACTATATTTCAGTTTAAAAAACGAGCGATTCCATACACACTGCAGAATTTAAAAATGCTTCCGTTTCGTATAGCTAAATGTATTTATTTCTGGTAAAGCGCCGCATTCAACTTGCAGTTTATGTGTGCTGGTTCTCGAGGTAGCCAATTGTACAGCGTACGGGTCCAGTTAACTGTAAAGTTTATAATACTACTTTAGATCCATTGGAACCATTTGTCTGCATGAAATCAAACGGAGGCACTGAAGACGTTCATGTCTGGTGCTATATACCGTCTGTAAAGATGAAACTTGACTTTAAAATGTAGATAGAAACGGGAAAGTAGGACCTTTAAATAGAATGTTCAAACATTCGTCCGTAACTTAATCATCTGCGAACCAGTGGTATGGAGTGGATTAATACTATACTATACCCAAACAAGAAAGCGTATGGGAGAAATTTTGCTCAAACAAAACTGGTTCTAAATTGCTAAAAATCTAAACTACTCGTGAGGTTAATCCTTAAAAATTGGTACCAGTCCTGCGATCTAAAAAGCATGGAACACTCTAACAAATAAAGATTGTTTTTCATATACCTAAAGATTTGCAACACGCTTTTGTCGTTGCTTACGACTATGTTGTTACGTCAAACCTTCTTCAGGAATTTATACGACGAATTAAGATGTGTGACTAACTCGAGAGTTTTGTCATCAGTGTCAGGAAATGGTATTTACTCACTACCACGGAAATAAAACTGGTGCTAGGAGTAACTTGCCAGGCTGCATCTTTTGCTATATTTTTATATGGAAGCAGCACTGGGATTCTGTAAGAATATCAAGACTGTTGTTATGTTCTTGTTGTATCCCCTAACCGGGAGATAACGATTGGTATCTCGATAACAAGAGTGTTGTTATCCTTACAGAATCGCACTGCTGGTGAGATATTTGTTGTTACAACTTCGCCTCTAAATACTAAAATTGTCGAAACACAACATAAAACATACTATTGAAGTATACAACCGTTGCAAATTATACGTTGATACTAGATTGACTAAGATGATATCGGATATTGTATGTAATTTGTTCAGAGTATCTAGCTAGACAATTATAAAAATAGTTTTGTAATGGCTAACAAAGGAGGTAGTGTTGATAAATTATTTCTAGACGTATCATTGAACTTGCAGTTCATTTCGAATCTTAAATTTGTTTATTTTACTGTCCGTAATGACGGGAGTAATTATTTACATTTGTTTCTATTGTAAAACACAAATCTAACTTGAATGTACAGGAAAACTCAATCAAACGCTGGGACTAGCCGGAAGAGGAAACACGTACGGGAAATTATTTTCTCTACTCACCGCAAAATGACTGTAGTGAAATTAAATTTACATACAGAAAAATTGTGTTTTTGTTACCAGTAATATTAGAACTGGTATAACGTTGACCACATAAGGTAAGTGTTGTGAGTTTTCTTTTTTTGGGGGGTGGGGGGGGGGGGGGAGGGGGTGCTTTAGCATTACTTTTTTAATTTAAATTTGTTTATATTTCGTTGTAAAGACAGATGACTAAAACTATACAACAATTTAATAATTTTGGGTAGTGATGAACTACGCTTGATCCTCCTTAACGAATGATCTTCTGTACCTCTTATTCATGTATTACCGGCACCGATATTCATCCACGTGGGCCAACTATGTTGTATTCTACACCTTTGACAAAATAATACATACGCTTACAATTAACCTTCCAGAACCAAACATAATAGTTCTGGTATTATTCGTCAACAATAGTAATTTACTGGATTCTCTACGTAATTATCTTGATCGAGCCATTTCAGAAACTTCAAAATAAGAGTCATCAAAGCTCTATTTAAACTGGGTGTATTCTTATAAAAAGTAAGTTTACTAGTTTATCATTTTAAAATAATTTTGTTAGTTGAGAATTAAGAAATGTTCCCTTAATGAATATACAACTAATCTACTCCGTGATTAGGTTAAAAGTACTTTTCCATCGAATTATAGCTTGGGTCAATTAGTCAGAAATGCGAATGACCTACAGTGATACCGTTATTTAACAAACTAAACTGATACTAACTAAAAGAATTTTTCCATTTTTTTTTTTTTTACCTCAACTCAAATGAGGTTGAAAACCCGCCAAATCCGATGTTCAGTCAAGTGGACAATATTGTACGTTTTACGTTTTACAACCCCGTTAAAAGATCGCAATGAATCAGAAAATACAAATTTAAACATTAACGTATAAAATAGCGTACGAGTACGAGAACAATGGATCTAATACTGAACCATGTTATGGTTTAATGGTTTGAGACAATGTCATAGCACAACCCGAGATTATAGGAATAAAATTATTGGTCTTTCATTATTTTTCTTCCTAGTTCAGTATTACCTCTAACTGAATTTATCTATAGCAGCCATAGTAAAATTATAAATGCAAGAGTGTGAATTAGAATGGTGCAAATCGATACAGTTTGGCTCAGAGGTATCGTACGAGACTTTTGATTCGATTTTCCCAACCGCAATATTAAATAAAAAATTAGGAACGCGTAGTCGGTTCCAGACCGATTTCTTAAATACCCAAGAAACT
>OX246746.1:24679191-24910874 GCA_945910005.1 Isoperla grammatica
GGGATACTCTCAGTATTAGACCTATCGTACAGCTGCACAATGCTGAGGGATACTCTCAGTATTAAACCCATCGTACAGCTCCACAATGCTGAGGGATACTCTCAGTATTAAACCTATCGTACAGCTGCACAATGCTGAGGGATACTCTCAGTATTAAACCCATCGTACAGCTGCACAATGCTGAGGTATACTCTCAGTATTAAACCCATCGTACAGCTGCACAATGCTAAGGGATACTCTCAGTATTAAACCCATCGTACAGCTGCACAATGCTGAGGGATACTCTCAGTATTAAACCCATTGTACAGCTGCACAATGCTGAGGGATACTCTCAGTATTAAACCCATCGTACAGCTCCACAATGCTGAGGGATACTCTCAGTATTAAACCCATCGTACAGCTGCACAATGCTGAGGGATACTCTCAGTATTAAACCCATCGTACAGCTCCACAATGCTGAGGGATACTCAGTATTAAACCCATCGTACAGCTCCACAATGCTGAGGGATACTCTCAGTATTAAACCCATCGTACAGCTGCACAATGCTGAGGGATACTCTCAGTATTAAACCCATCGTACAGCTCCAGAATGCTGAGAGATACTCTAAACCAATCGTACAACTCCACAATGCTGAGAGATACTCTAAACCCATCGTACAACTCCACAATGCTGAGAGCTACTCTCAGTATTAAACCCATCGTACAGCTGCACAATGCTGAGGAATACTCTCAGTATTAAACTCATCGTAAAGCTGCACAATGCTGAGGGATACTCTCAGTATGAGACCCATCGTACAGCTGCACAATGCTGAGGGATACTCAGTATCAAACCCATCGTACAGCTGCACAATGCTGGGGGATACACTCAGGATTAAACCCATCGTACAGCTGCACAATGCTGAGGAATACTCTCAGTATTAAACTCATCGTAAAGCTGCACAATGCTGAGGGATACTCTCAGTATGAGACCCATCGTACAGCTGCACAATGCTGAGGGATACTCAGTATTAAACCCATCGTACAGCTGCACAATGCTGGGGGATACTCTCAGGATTAAACCCATCGTACAGCTCCACAATGCTGAGGGATACTCAGTATTAAACCCATCGTACAGCTGCACAATGCTGGGGGATACTCTCAGGATTAAACCCATCGTACAGCTGCACAATGCTGAGGTATACTCTCAGTATTTAACCCATCGTACAGCTGCACAATGCTGAGGGATACTCTCAGTATTTAACCCATTCGTACAGCTCCACAATGCTGAGGGATACTCTCAGTATTAAACCCATCGTACAGCTGCACAATGCTGAGGGATACTCTCAGTATTAAACCCATCGTACAGCTGCACAATTCTCTACGAGTTTCTCTCTTAATTGAGTGTGTGTTTATCAGTGATGATGTATTATTTCCACATTTATGTAGTAAACCAACTTGTTGTGGCTTTGGTGTTTCTTTGAGCATTGCTTCCTCAAAAGAAATCGCGCCTTAAACAGATTCCTGCAGTTAGTTTATTTTAATTTTTCTTATGATTAAATAATAAGTACCAGTATAAAGTTTACTAAACAAGTCTTACAACTGAAGACAAAGTAGGTGGAGAAGAAGTTAAGTAAACAAGTTAAGCTAGAAGTTTAACTTTTAGTTTGCCGTTTAAAGTTTAAACAACAATTTTGGGCATAAATCAATAATTTTCATTAATATAAAAATAGTTTCAAGCGACAATTCGCCGAATACTATACCTAAATATGCGCGCAAACGACATGAGTTATTATTCGTTCAGTGGTGCTTATTGCTGTTATTATTCATAGAAGCAAATCAATAACTTTTAGTTTATCTCCTTATGTTATGACTTTAACCTATTATGTGCATTTGTTTTTCAACGGGAACTGCTTCAATTTCTAGTTTAACTATTTTTCCATTCTTTGTACTGCAATCGTAGATGGCTTCTGAATAAATGTAGGGATACTGAAGACGAATAGTGCGCGTATGTCATTAACATTTTAAAGGTTAGTTTTAGTCGCATTGGCTAAAAGCAGGCACTAAAAAATGAGATGGCCTTGTGTGCGATAAAATCCTAGTGATTTACATCAAGGTACTAACACAAATAAAATCGAAGTGGGAGGCTAGATGTTACCGTTTAACCCAATAAATCTTCGACAGTGGTTTTGCTAGAGATATATTATGTAAATTGCAAGGTTATTATTCTTTCGTACCTTGATGACTTTAAATAAGGAAGAGTTACTTTCAGCGCTTATAAAGTTGTTATTATGTAATTAATCCCTTTCAGTGATGACAGTTAAAACTCGCTACTACTTTGAATTGCGATTCGAAATCTGTTTTTTTAGTAAGGTTTTCGATATATTATATTTACATCAAGAAATCTTCGCTAGGGTATAGATTTGTAGGAAGATAATCGTTGATTTGAAACATACGTACAACCAAGCAAAGTAGATAATTGGCTCTGTAAAATAACGATTGTAGCTACTTCGCAAATCGTATCTTACTAAAAGTATCGATAGTAGCGGGCAAAGCAGTTGTAGGGTATTTGTTGTTGTAGTTGTTGTGTAGTTGTAGTTGTATCAATCACAATCGCCCTGTTGTAGAAGAAACCCTTACGAAAATAGGTTTGTCAGTAGTGGGATTGAGCCAAGAAGCATCCGAATCGAAGTCCTAACTATTACACGACATTATTTTAGTATAGTGTATTGGTTGTCATTCTTGTTACCACGTTTTTCATGAAATTTTAAAAATTTTGCCAAAATTATATTTTGGCTTCACGTCTCATATTTTTTAAACGCTGATCATCTAGATGCTTATAGATTATGATTATGAAGATAAGAAAAAAAGCCACATGACATTTATGTCCAAGCCAGGATTCGAACCTAGAACGCAGAGACCGTATAGTTTACTAGACGAATGCCTAATCTACGCGGCCAACTACGCTGGCTTGAAAATTTATTATTTATGCGGCCTAACGTAATTACTTCGAAACTATTTGGTCCCATTCAAATTTGTTTGCCCACCTTCTTGTTTTCCATTTACTCTCTAGTCAAAATTCAAATTCAAAATAGTGGTATCTATTTGTTAGTATTCAAATCTAGGCCTGGAAAGCCGTGGAAAAAGTTGCCGCTTCAATCAGCTGTTGTGAAAAAATCGGTATTTAACGAACAAGTTGATGTCGCATATATATAAACATCTTCAATGTAGCCGCGCATGAAGATAACCAACCTTTTAATATCTGTGCCCGATCTTACCGACTGTGGATTAGCAGTGGCAGTGGCAGAATACAAGGAGAAGACAGGTGGCGTTTAGATCGTGATTCAAGCGCTGTCATGATGCAGAGACACAAACCTGTCATGTCAGCTGACAAGTGATGAATCATGTGAGTGACATCAGTATCAGGGTGACCACAAAGCCACACCGAGTACGGAGTGTGAAGCCTATTCATGACTCATGTGCGAGAGTTTTTATGAATGAGCAACAATGCAATATGGCATTCGTAAGATCGGGGTCAGAGTCAAAGTGGGTTTATAAATAACCTCTTTTACAAATCATTTTGTACAATATGCAACACGACAAATAGAGATATGGATCCGAGTCCCAGGCACGACAAATAGAGATCTGGGTCCGGGTCCCAGGCACGGTAGCTAGAAGGTCTGGGGCCATGTAAAGGTGCAAAACACTCCCCGCACTAAAAGTATCTTGAAATCTTCAAAACGATTCACTGTTACAAGTTGGCCGCATTATGCTAATTCGTGAATAGCTAGTACAGATCAGGAATCAAAATTTTACAACAAAATTAAAATATTGACTACTTCGAATGAACTGCTAGGAGAATGTTGTCAATTCATTATTTTTAGTCTAAAAAGTGGATAATACACGTAAAACCCAGGGCCCAGATTCACAAAAAGTCTTAACTTAGGTCTGGCCTAACTGTAGGACCACTACGCCATTGGCTGATACGGACCTGCACATAGCCTCGACTCGACGTCGCTAAGAAACCCTAGTAAATAACAACACTTGAGACCAAAATTTAGGCCCTGTCTGAGTTGGTCTTATCTTTCTTCAAAGATGGTGGCAATGCGTCTCTATGACTTCGAAGTGTGAACATAAATAAATATCGTTTACTTACCTTGACATACACATTTCTCTGTTTTTAGATTGTGGAGGTATTAGAAAACAAAACACTAAACTTTAAAACACCGCCTTGCAATATTTTAAGCTCACTTTGATTTCCACGAAAGTAGCTATCAATTGGACTAAGGAGTATGCCTATCATGGATTTATAATAGCACATACGGTACAGCAGAACTTAGGACCGGTCCTAATTTAAGACCTCTTGTGAATCCGGCCCCAGATGTTTTCATTTACATGACAAAGGTTCAGGAAAAAAATACATCAAAATATCACCAATATGTTTATAGTGCGTGTTCACTCAATAAAACATGATTCAATCTCCAGCGCCTCAAGTCTCAATTAGCACAAAAAGTCGTAAGCTTGCACGCTCTGTCATTTGGGTGGCCAAGCTCCATCTCGCCAACTGCACAAATAACTGTGCGTTCCCGAGACGCGTATAAATCAACTAGCAAGATAAAAACACTATCATTTATGCCTTAACTTCAATGTCCAGTTAAAGTGTTAAGTAAATTTAACTGTCAAGTAAGCCAAGTTTGATGTATTTCTATTGGCCGTTGTCATGGTGAAAACAATTTAACTGAAAAGTAGATTTTAACTAGACATTGAAATACCGGCCCTTAGTGTAACAAATCTAGACTAACTCGATACTTCTAGCCAACAAAAGCTGGTTACCGTTTCGGTTGTTCGCCCTGGTATGTATATAGACTATATTATGTTATAGTATCATTCTTCCTTTCCGTGAAAATAAACCGATGGTCTTAGACGAGTGATCAGTGTTCCTGTCCGAACCTCCCGAAGTTAAAACATCTCAGGAACAGGTTTTACAGACTAGGTGGTATCCAAACCAAACAAGACAGATTGTGAGGTATATGACCCACCCAGCCCTAAATAAAATTGCAGATACATTCTAAGTGAGCCCTACGATAGAATAGTATGCGTGATGGGCGTGTATTATGTCTACATGGCTTCAGGTGGATTAATGTCCGTCGATTCTACATGTTAATTACAATATCGTGTTCGAGTAGGCCTACATAAAGCAAATATGGAAATTAAGGCAATGTGAAATGAAAGCCCATGTTAATGTAGACCAATTTAAATGTTTATAATAAAATATTGTCTTCTTTGGATAGAATACAAAACCGGTAAGTAAAAAATATTAAATATTTGATTGGGGATTGATCATTCATACAATCATTAAAAATGAAAGACATGCCGTTTGGGTTGACACGTGATAACGTGTATTTCTTTTTTTTAAGATTATAAAATGGTCGCCCAAAATGCAGTTGAACATCATCATAATAAGGGGAATTCACTATACATAGTAGGGAATTCATGATAGAAAATGGATTTTGGTGTGTAATTATGCTCTCCGAGTACACGCTGTATACCCATATCTCTAGTTGTAGATTCCTAGTGTAGGAGCGCTGGTGTGGGTGGTGGTAGTCATAAAACTAAGCGTCTTCCCCGCTTAGCTGGGCGCCATTGAAACAGGGGAGACAATGGGCAACAAACAAAGTACAGATATAATACATGGCACTTGCCCATAGTCGTGCTAGAGGGGAACAACTTTGCACAAGAAATAAGACTTTATTACGACCCCGCTGGGATTTGGCCGTTTTGTTACAGAATTATTGACCGTTATTCTCATTCTGATTAAACCGAACAAAACAAAATAATATAGCAAATATTAACTTACTGGACGTTTGCATTCAAACTGAAACGAGTGTGTGTCTTTGTTGAAACTTAACGGATTGATTTTTGATCGTTGGTATTAGTTTTTATGAAAGTGGTGAATTGAATACTAAGGGGACTGTCCTTTTATTGGTTTGTTACTTTGATAGCTTGGAGCTCGAGCTCTGAGTACAGAAATTGTAAGTTTTGTATTGTATGTTGTATTGTATCCAAAAGCGTTACACATCATTATGGCGAGAAAAACACCGTTTAACCCATCTTATAGATTAATACAATCAAACTTTTAACAATTGTTTCCTGTATATTAATTAATAAAATGAACTGATAGAATAATATTTGCCATTTAAAATGTTGTAACTGAAGTTTAGAAAATGCACGGATTTGTATGAGACAAAACATCTGAGGACTTGAACAACACAATGAAGAGCTGAATAGTGACCTCGTGACCAAATTACAATGACAAACGTTTTACACGTGACTGTCATCATAGAAACTTCAAAATATAATAGCAGGAAATCCATAATGTAAACTTTTACTCATTATTATTATATTATTATTGTCAGATGTTTCACGGCGCGTCAACATCTTGGTTATTTACAAAATGAACAAAATGAACAATGGGGGTTTGAAATTTTAAAAACTTGTTGCTGCTGCGTTATTTTTTTGATAAAGATCTTTCATTTTATATTCTCGTAATCAATATTTAGAATAAATGACAGTTCCCGAATAACACGCATTTCAGTTATTACTGAGAAACTACTACCACAGTCTTGGCAAACTTTTATTGCAGTTGCTATCAAACCACATTATGACCGCCAAGTTGACTAACGCTTAAAACCTGTGGTGTATTATCATATATAACTTGTGTCGTGATTATGACATAAATCCAAGCTAGAAATGCTTTGAATCAGAGAAATGTGTTCACTCAAAGCATAATGTTACAAACGTTGGCAACGGTTAGTAGTATTAAAATCATCATTACCATTGCAATGGCTTTTTACATTAACATGCATGTATAGTATTGTATTACTCATTTTTCTGTTAGGGTTCTCCATTTATTACCGTGTGGCATTACACTTATCAGCAAAACTTTTCAAGTAGTCAATTTAAAGATAAAATAAAACAAATCATAAATCAGCTTTACTTTTTCGGTGAATCGTTATTATTTTTTGATGATTCTAATACGGCAGCTGATAGTTAAAACTGTACAATCTATATCTGATCCTCACGCTTAAAGAAGTTTTCTAACGAGTGCGGATTTTCATCCAACATTATGGCTTACAGACTTTCTGTATAAAAACTATTCATTGCATCTTTGGATTGCAGGAGCAAACGTTTAACATTAGAGATATGGATGCGAGAGGTGTTTCTACTATGGTATTTTAGAATATTGTATATCGAATGACCAAATATGACCAAACTTCTGCATCACATTAGAGTAAAGTTGATTATGGGTTTAGCTTAACCTCAAACGTCCAGGAAAACCGGTCAGATCAAGCAAATTTTAAATTCTAAAGAATGCAGATTAGTTTCCCTAGAATTTCGATTTTCGCTGCCTCAAATACTTAGTGGAGTATGGAAATCCTTTGGTAAAACACACTTTTGTTACAATTTGTAGAAATTGGACGTTCATATTCGAAATAGAAACTGCAAACTATCTATATCATGCTAGTATACAAAGCTATTATCAAATTTAAAATAATTCAACATTCAATTCGAAGGACACATAACCCATATTTTCAACTATTTTTCAAAATTTAAAAGAAAGTCTCTCTCCTCTCTCTCTTTCTCTCTCTCCCTCTCTCTGTCTCTCTCGCCTGAACGGGCTTTGCAGACCAGCTTCCGAGCGCTCCGATTACTATATAGTTACTTATTACGTGTTAGATGCCTGTAACAATCCACTTGTCATAGTGTTTATGGCAACACGCTATTGAGCACTAACTAACCTTTACTAACATTTCATCCCACATGACACGTTCTGCTGTAAGTGTTCTCATGCATTCAGCTAATGACGCAATCATGTCGACCTGATTGAATTTTAGTTTTAACAACATGTTTTCTATTAATTTGTCTGCACTATAAACAGAGATCACATATTGTTGTTTCTTGACTCAGGATATTCGGGCACTAAAACTACCTCATGAATCATAATGTTTATGTTCATTCATTCATTCATTCATTCATTTATATTTTCTATATTATTTGCAAAATGAATGAGGTCCCACTGTGCAAATGTAATATTTGGTGATTGATGAATGATGATGGGGAAAGAACAAAACTGGTACCGGTACGTAGTCTACTTCTGTCAAAATGTACCATGGGAATTATCGGCTTTACGTCTAATCCAAAAAGAATGTGTAACATTGACCAGTCATATAGGTTCCTCTCCTAACCACAGTGTCCTAACCCAGACTGCCGAGCAGTTGACGAGAACGAAGCAGTTACACAAGCTTTCGAACCCTCAAATCGTACTTTAAGTAACGGTATAATCCCAATGTTTCGGAGGAGAGCGGTCACCCACCCTCCTCCCGACTTAGACCGATGTTGCTTAACTTTGTTGGTGTTCGACTGGACACCGTCTGGTTGGAGTACTCAAGACATTCATGTAGATCGTACGGCAGCCTGTCCACACAAACGATACTAATAGAAAATCTTGTTTGCTAGTTACTTTTTATTCGTTAGAAAGCGACACGTTTTTAACTTTAATACGTCAATTTTTACTTATAATTTTGAGTTTGGAATCAAGAAGATAATCCTTCAAAAATGTATTGCTGTGCACATATCTGAATGGCTACATTGTAAACTGTTAATCAAGTATTGAAAACGATATATATTGCTAAATGTTACCGTACGTTATAGGTTTCACAATGCAGCTATTGTATTCTAGCAAACAAAGTGGTTCAGCACAAACCGCAGAGAGCAAACCTCTAAACTAAATACGAAAAAATGTATATATTCATAGATTAGAGCGAGTTTGAATTTGAAAATACTTAGTCACAAAAATTCAATGAAAAATGAAAAAAAAAAAGATGACAGCCCCATTAAGGTTGTATTTTTTCTAGGCGATTATTGAACGGGAACAGAAATTTCAAAACATTACCTTTTCCGATTCTGTAAAACGATTCAGAAGAAATGAGCTTTTTGATAAGGAATGAATAAATTTGAATGTTTTATGGAAATACAAAGAGAATGTGTGGGAGGTGGGTTGGAAAGGCGAGGGGGAGGGGGGGGGGGGTTGTTCTCCTATATGACGTGGTCCTGGTTGGCTAAGGCCGTATCACACTACAATTTCAAATTGTAGACTGGAGTCGCCAATTACAATTGCGCTCTACATACAACTCTCCAATCACACTCGACCAGCTGACAAGACCAACTCGAACAAAATACAACAATAATAATAATAATAATAATAATAATAATAATAATAATAATAATAATAATAATAATAATAATAATAATAATAATAATAATAATAATAATAATAATAATAATAATAATAATAATAATAATAATAATAATAATAATAATAATAATAATAATAATAATAATAATAATAATAATAATAACTAATAAGACAAGCCTTAATCACAAACAAATACATAATTATTGGCTCCATGTTTGCACAACGTAGTGGTTAGTGGTTACTTGAGGTTATCTTGTGACAGTGATCTGTGCGTATTTCACCGTTCATGTTCCTGATTGGTTCACGTGAAACGAGATCTACATTTCACGATTTTAGTTTAGAGCTCGGTCTATAAATAGACCAATCGTAGACTGGCTCACCTGAGCTACTGCGCATGCGCCGCTAATCGTAAACTCGAATCTACGACTCAATGACTTATTATGCAACACGAATGAGGGTATATTCTAATGCATTATGATGTTTCTGCAATTGTGGACGTCAAATTCCGTTATCGGGGCTATTTTCTTGAGTTCACTCATAATATTTATAAGTGTGTCTGTACCCTCCCTAACAAGCGTCATACGAGTCTAAATAGAAGCTTAAGTAATTATATGCGGTACTTCTAGAATTTTATTTTCGTTCACTAAATCGGTAATATTCAATTGAATTGGCTTCCATTAAATTGAACGCAAATGTATTGAAATCGCTCTAAAATAATTCAAGTCTCTTTATAGCAATCGAGCGCGGTCATCCCACTTAACGGCTTCGTATTGGGCACACCGAGCCACTGACAGGCCCACTTTTAGTTCAATTGAACATTACACAAAGCTCTTAGTTGCTCCATAAATAAACTTGCAGACTTAATAAAAGCTAGAAATATGCATATGAATAGCTTATCACAGAAAATATTCAAATAAATATTATGTATCACCCCAAGAAAAGTTGCGATCTGCAGAGTTTTGTTGGACAAAGCCTCCGTGGTGCCGTTGGCTTGAAGCTCTTAAATAGACCGAAATCTCATATCGCCCAGTAGATCATTTATAATGACTTATTATGCAACACGAATGAGGGTATATTCTAATGCATTATGGTGTTTGTGCAGCGTTGGCCTGATTTTGGCACCAAGCCGTCCAATTTGATGTAATCTACAATGAGATCCCCAACATTCGTTCAAGGAAAGGGCATTAAGTTTTATGAGACGAGTATTCAATATTGTCTTAATAAAATTAACCAATATCATTATTGGAAATACCGCACACGAAATATTACAAGAAATAATCAGTTTGCAGTACCAGCTGTGAGCACAACGCGGCAGAATTGATAGACTTCAAAGTCTAATCGAAGTACAGGTATAGACAAACAATAATTACAAATGATTTTATTGGTTCTATAACCAAACACAAATAATCAAAAATATAATGTCTGAGACAATAATAAAAACAATACGTTCAAGTATAAGAACGTTATTAAGTTAAAGTAAGAGTTAATTTCATGAATGTGATCTGACATCAATTGCAATGTAGTATGCCGTAAATCTGACCCCACCTGCATGGCCTCCAAGAAAAGATAAAAATGAAAATATACCAACAGGTAACTTATAGCTTTTAGTTGACTTAATTAAGTCATCAATAATTACGTAGAAATAATACAGCGAGCGATGATCATGAATTTCGTGATAATAATTAAAAATTAAAATCATAATTGAAATAATAAAAATAATAATAATAATAATAATAATAATAATAATAATAATAATAATAATAATAATAATACATTAATAATAATAATTATACATTAATAATAATAATTATAATAATAATAATAATAATAATAATAATAATAATAATAATAATAATAATAATAATAATAATAATAATAATAATAATAATAATAATAATAATAATAATAATAATAATAATAATAATAATAATAATAATAATAATAATAATAATAATAATAATAATAATAATTATGCAGATGATGATGATGATGATTGATGATGAATGCAGATGATACCATCATTGTATTCCCGTAATTAGATGAGACACTACGATGATGTATACTGTGGTAGTCTACTTCAACAATAAAAGGATATATGTTTTTAATCATTTGTCAATGTGTACACTACAATGGTTTATGGTATATAAAAGACTTGCGGTATTGTGAAGAAATATATTATTGTTATTACTTTTGTTGCCATTTCCTTGAGACGAAAGAAGCAAATTTTGAATTTCAAATTACTTTTTGTGTCTCTACAACAAAAAACAATGTAACATAAAAGCAGACTCCAGCTTTCTGATGTCGAGGTTTAAAGGGGCTGTGCTTCTAACTGGCTGATAAGAAATACACAAAAAGTTGTATAAGTGATTATTCAGATCAGGTTTTTGTATAATATGAGGCATGCTGTTTATAGCAGATTAGGTATTCTTCTTGGTTTCGTTATGCTTGGTGGATTTTTTCTTTTACGTTTTTCGTTATAAGAAACGAAAACTTGAAAGTTGCTCAATCTGATTAACGTATTAGTTATACATATTACAAATAATTATCATATTACCATAAGCTGAAATCAATTTCCCATCCGATTTGTATTTTAATTTTAACAATATCGTTAGTTACATTTTATTTATTGTTTGCGCCCTTACTATTTTTAATCACGTTTAAAAATAATGCATAGAAAACGCAGGAAAATAAAAGCGATATAAATTGAAGGTGTTTGTACCACAATTGTGAACAATTCCCGACATCAACTTTTAATTTGCGTGTAGGCTTACATACAACAGCTGTTTAGATAGCTACCTTTTCCTGTACTATTTATGCTTAGACATAATAACGAAAACATACTTCAAATCCGGTACCTAAATCATAAGTTAATGTTTGCTTAATTAATTGGAAAGTGGGCATATAATAATTAGTCACTTTTCAGTTGATCGATTTTACAGCTGCTGAAACATAAAGAAATACCCCTAACTTATTTACTAACAGTTTATTGTTCCCCGACATCAATAGAGAGCTAACTTGTCATGTAACCAGTCAGTTGAATATCTGATGTATGTGAGTAGCTTGGTAGTGTGTCTATGCTTGTGAAGTGACCCGCACTTCACACAGGCTACACTCTTCTGCACAAACGTTTGCCCCACGGTCAATTGAGCTCGGATTCGCTTGTAAACAAGACATACAGCATCCGCTGCGTTTCCACCGGATCGTTTGCTGTATAAAGATACTGTTTCAATCTTAGATTGGAATTATTATCACGAAATCAAGTCAAATTGTACCTAATAGAATATCACACTTCTGGTCAAATTAATCTTTAATATGTTACCGCTTCGTGTACAAAAAGAATTTATATATACGAAAAATAAATATGTTGAGGGCGGGGGAGGGGGGGGGGGGGGGTGGATCTCTACACTTCTTATATTTAAATAAATGGATTAAAATAATAATTGAGTCAATTTTGGTAGTTTAGTACTTCAAGTAGAGAAAGCGTTATACATTTAAACTAAAAACTATATATTAAATGTGTTTAAGTTGTATACGATGATGACTAATGGTAAAACAGGTCTAACGCTGCCTGTCGTATGAGGCACTATAATAATTTCGCCAAACAACAAATCTAAAATTTTCATTACCAATGCATGTAAGCAACTTTGTAAATAGTAAAGTAAGTAAATCTTTTTTGACACAGGTTGAATCTTGAGTTTAGAAAACTCAATACAGGAAGAACTCACACTCACACTCACACTCACAATCCATTCACAATCACACTCGCACACAAATCTTAATTCTTGTTTTGCTTTGTTACACTATGTACTAGCTTCACTTACACTGACTATTATGTATTATGTCTATTATATTGCACTTGTGGGGCTTGCCCCGTTGTCAATAAAGACCAAATAAATAAATAAATAAATAAATATCCAAGAGACAAATTGTGAATAATCCATTACATTCACAGAAACTTTCGGGATAAGTTCGGAAAAAACTGAATGAATGAGGTGAGCGTATAAAAGTTACCCTACAATAAAACCAATGTGTCATACAATATCTGTACTGTAACCACACTTCTTAAACTAGAAAAACTGCATTTTGGCATTTCGATCTATCAATCAAAATATGCCTTATGTCTTAATGAAACTATTACGTGCGTTCAAATTTCAAAAAGAGTAATGGCCCTCTTTAATTCAAATTCCCAGGGACTATAAAAACCCCACTTTGAATTACAAAAATGTTCATCATTACGCTTTACACCCAAACCTTCCGCAGGTACTTCCTCAGTACTTGAATTATCCAACATGAATGAATAGTTTGAATGAAAGAGGAATTACAGTGACTCGGACCTTCGAGCTATCTATTATTACTCCTGTAACTCCCAACTCCCTCGCCTCCTCTGACATAAATACGATACCCAGACACACTAGTCGTCATCTTGATAGTTGCACTGATTAAATATTGATAACAGTAAGGTCAGGTAAGCGCAGTAACTCCGAAAACCTCCGACTTGTGGCAGCCATAAAACCATTTGACCCGACACCACGTTACCCGTCTCGATTTATGGGAGCACTGGGGGTGAAGTCAATTTCAAATTCACCGGCGTCAGATAAATGTCGGAGTCTTAAAGAGGGTTTTCCGTCAGTAATTTCCCTGAGGGAATCGTGGCGTGGTTCAGACGGAATTTTCGCGGAGAAAAGTGAAAAGAAAATGCCATATCTTCGTGGCAAAGGTAACCTGTACTAACCTTAGTTTTTGATGTAAGACTAAGCTTGTCTACATAGATTAAAGTGGTAAAAGAGAGCAGGGTTGTCGCTTCTGTCGTAGAAACAAGAACGAATTTGAATATTCTGATATAATAGATTGCTACATTTTCAAGGAGGGAGGAATGCTCACTGAAATTGAAGGGCGAATGAGAGGGGAAACTAGTAGAGACAGACCAATCTTGGAATGTAGCACATCAGATAGTCCACGACATGGGTTGTTTGTTACGGATATGTAGAAAATGGAAAGATTGGCAAAAAAACAGGAAAGAGAAGTGAGATGTTTCAAACTAATCCTTAATTCGAAAAAATCGTTAGTTAATGCTTTATAAAATGAAATGCTGTTTAGATTCATTTATTTCAAGCATTTTTCTTCAAAGCTTGCGTGTAGAGTGTAGACCCAGACAATGTCTAGCACCTTATGAGCTACAAACAGAACACTAGAATTATTTCTGAGGTGCCTGAGACGAACACTAGGCACACGTAGAGGGTAAAATGAAAGATGTATGGTTCTTTTTCTAACTGTTCATCTCTTCGGTCGGAATAACCCTGATCGAAAATAACGCTTATAAATTAACGAGTCTCAGCTCAAAACTTAATTATTCGAACTAACATTATTTTACATTAACTGCACGAAAATAAATACCATAAATTAAATTTGTAATTTGCCATTTGCATTTATGGAGAATTTATATATATATACCTTGTATTAAACATTACTTTTGCACTACATGCGTAGTACAAAACATTATATGCTGGTAACTAGTCGTTTCAATCGAAATTATTATTACGTTTGTGCTTGGACTATAAATCATTGCATAACAATTTATTTTATTTTTTAGTATAGAGCTATTTTGGCCAAACATCAGTAGTTTAAAATATGAGTACTTCCAAGTTGTTGACTTTCCCTAGGTTCGTGTCTCATGCGTCTGATAAGGCGAATAAAGTAAAGTATGTAATATATTTATGCTTGGCTCTAAACCTATTCTTTCTATTAGTGAAATATCAATATCTGATGTCATTACATAATTAGAAAAGCAACGTAACACACAACGATCGCAAAGCAGTATTTTACTAAATTTCGCTGCAGGCGTAAAACAGATCGGGAACAGTTTTAAAATGATTTCTAATTCCTTCCAAAACAGATAAATGTATTGATTATGTTCTGTTCGGTCACGGTTTAAAAGATGTCAAGAACAGTATTGACAGCAATCCATCTTGTCGATTTCTAATTGAATTAATGGTCCTAGAATGAGTGAAATTAAAGGTGCAGTCTGCCATGAGATAAGATCGCACCAAGCGGTTACTACAGCTGAAAGCACTAATTTATCTGGTGCGTCTGCCGCAAGCCACCAGCCTTAGAAAATAATGAATCTGTTTAACCTAGATTAGGAGGATCGCTATTTTGACAAGTAAGAGAGTTGGTCGGCAAAGTTAAATGGGGATCTGACTGATTGGACGAGTTAACTTTAATCATGTTTAGGTTGTAACTACATTATACATGCTCCGCTCACGTTCTTCATACCATACCCCGTCTGACAAATGATATTTTGACAGCTATGTACTGCATATCAAACAGTTAATAAGCCGAACGCCGATGCCTGCAGCCTTTTATTTAAATACCGCTAGTCTCGTCTGGCTAGAACGAGAGTAATATTGCAACACAGAGGATCGCATTGGAAGTACTCTCTTTACTAACCAGCAGACATGCGTGCCCCCCCCCCCCCCCCCCCCCACACATAAGTTCGAGTATTCTTTCTTCGTGTGTATTTGTAACAGAATGGGTCATAACACCTTCGATAACTTTGTTCGTGTGAAAAGGTAGGGTACTACTTGGTATGATCGGCTGTATACATTAATGCTATAGTGAGTGATAAGTTCATTTTCCAGGCACTTACGGCAGATAAAGCAAAAGCAAAAATCTCTGATTCCGGTGGCTGGGGTTTCGTCCCAGACCCCATCTGTTTTGAGAAAGTTCTCCTCGCCCCCCCCCCCCCCCCCCCAACCCCTGGTCTATTCTGATATTTCTTACAAGGCCCCCGCCCCGTATCACTCTGCCAGAAGTTGAGATTACCAATAATTTCAATAGTCCTAACGTCGACTGAAATACTCCTAGGTTCGTCACCATTAATCATCAACCATTTGATCAAATTGACACTTTATATACAACGACGTTCATCGTCATCCCCGTGAGCTATTATGATTCAAGATGCTGTAGTCATGTACTCTCCCATACTTGACTGTGTCACCCCATACGTTCCCGATGATCAAGTCGGAGCTCCATGTCTTCACACGGAAGATGTACTAATCAAGATATGTCCTTACACATGTGTACACATGAATATTTGCCTACAATTATTATAGTTGGAAGTTTCTTGTAAACCAGGCAACAAGGGCACAAAGGAAATGTTGCCAAAAACAGCTTGTCTGCACATATCTTGTCACCCGATTCTTGTTAATCGTCGACGCATTTGACCTAATGATTGATAGATTGGATTGAGCCGATAAATCTTCATTTATATGTTAGGCCAATGGAGTGTCTGGTCTACCCTTGAGTTCTCCTTACAAAAACATGTTTACATTTTTTTTTTGTTAACGTTTATGAAAAGAACTGCAGACAATCAAATAATATCAAATCATCTATAACAATTAGTTAATAATATAGAGTCTTACACTTTTGTGGTAAACCGCAAATAATGTATTCATAATTAGTGATCCTCGCTTTCTCTGTTGACACCTATAGTTACTCGAAGATCAAAATCAAAAATCAAAAAGAATTACTGTGAGGGCTGAGCACAAGATTCAAACAGTTCGTAAATTTCTTCAAGATACAAGTAATCAGAACACTACTTCAAGATCTGAGCAAAACTACTGTCACATTTTTCTCTTGCACAAAGCTATACAGTTGCCGTAAATGGATGAAATTGTCGTAAGTGAAAGCAAAAGTTTATCGTTGCTAACAGCTAAAAGCTAAAAGCAACTCACACTAACAACGGCACAAGTAGAGAATGATCAGGATTGAAAAGGAGAGCAGTGTGATATTTGATGTCTGCTTCGTCCACACTGTCCACCATGGCAATGTTTCTTTCATTGATTCCCTCTACGCGAAACATTTCATCACCGATTTATATCCACGCCCATTTTTTTCTTATGCCAAATAATTTTCCGGTTCTGTTGAGACAATCGTGTAGCGGCGGCGGCGACTGAGGAGTTGGCGGAAGAGGGAGCGGTGAGCGAGGGAGGGGAAGGGGGGGGGGCGAAAGATGAGCTTCTAGACCGAGGCAGACGGAACAAGAAAGTCTGACTTCCTTAGAGCCACTCCAGGAAGAACTGTAAAAACCTACGACAAAACAATTTGTATTTTAAAAAAAGAGAACCTCGTGGTTTAGTGCAGTCTAAGGATTTATTGGTGGATAATGGGCGTTGAGAAGTTCGTGTAGCTTCTTTAAATTGTTTTTTTTTAATTCAGTTAACCAAATATTTAAATTATGGTATAGAGTATGAATTACTAAACGATTGTATATGACTGATAACGACAAACAGACTGAAATGACAACTATTAACAGAATTAGCGAATTGTCTGATTTAATTGTAAATTATCAAAAGAAAAACGAATGGAATTTTCAATAAATAACTAAAATTATAAGACACAAATAGAACATATCACAATTTTGACAAATTATCTCTAAAATCTATGTTCTCGCCCGGAATATCTCAATAGTGCAATTTCCTCACATTTAGTGCTTCTAGTTTCAACTAAGTTTTTTGGGAATCTAACTTTCATAATATTCATCTTTCGAACTACATCAGACTTTTTCTTATCCGATTCGTTGTCCTGTGCACTCATTTATTTGCCGCTTCAAATACGGATCTACTCCCCTTCACGGTGACTTCTTCCCAAAGTAATGTCTACATATCATATGATATCTTAACATATGTACTCTTCACTCATCTTTGCACTCAATCTGTCATATTATTTATCTTCGCTTTGCCTCTTTGCTACCTGAACTCATCGCCATAATTCGAGATTCCCCCCGAGTATCATCTAGATTAACCCCATTGCATAAATATATTAAGATATTTCACCACATTAAGCACGGAATACTTCCTGGCAACAAAAGTATCTACGAACAGCCACTGAGCGTATTACCGAAGTATACTATATCAGAAACCATGTTATCTATCCCTTAAAAAATTAATGTTTATTTATTTATTGTCTACCCCTCAATTGATGATGATTGTCGTTGATTTACATCTCTATTACTGCAATCATGATATTCGAGAAAATGGAGGGGGGGATAGAATGAAGGTGAAGGACATTTAAGTAAAAACAATGCTTTCTGCGGGATTCAAACCCACGTCCCAATAGGTGGCATAAGCTTAGAGTCAGCATAAGTCAGCATAAGTCAGCATAAGTCAGCATAAGTCAGCATCAGCTCGAGCCTCTGTGGACGGCACCGTTACAGAAATTTATTTTCAGTGAGGAAAGTTGTGTTTACCGTTCATTAATTCAATGCAGGTTATGTAATACTAGTCTCGCAAGTTATCAATGTAGGGGAAGGGGGGGGGGGTGAAGGCGGTAGCTAAATCGTATGGCCATAACGTGTTAATAAATTAGATTTACAATAACCACTTCAACCGAAATATCCTCGAATCCTCGATATTACCGAAGAAAATGTGTTCACAGTTTTCAAATGGTATAAGCGAATCCATTGCTCGAAGAATATAAAAGCAAACGCTACAATTGAAAGGGTGAATTGTCTTATAAGCTTTAAACTTAGCTGCTACGTACGTACTTTCAGCTAAATGACATTTACGTATAAGATTTTACATACATTTGTGGCGTTTTATGCTTTCAAAACACATGTATTTCTCCTGCATGTTGAGTTAAGTCATGTTGATTTGGACGTTGGAGCGAAGCCACGAAGCCATGCATGTCTCCTCAGCCATACTTTCAGACCTCCTACAGACAGTTGGAACATCGAGATTGGGCTTTCCTCCAACATCCAACATACGTATCAATGGGTTATATTAGTAATAGTTTTTCATGGAAAAGCTTCCATCATCAGGTGACTTTTTTTATATAATGCACGTTGCATTTGGTATGGCTTTGGTAGTTGAGAAGGAACGTCCGATGACTGAGAAAAATCTCGAAAGAACCAAAATTTCAGTCATCCCCCCCCCCCCCTCCCCCCCCCCCCGGTAGTGCTTATCGAACCGGTGGACCTCCCGAAATAGAGCTTCTTGTGCTGATAGCTATGAGCCATATCTATTACTATTAGATATGTTAGATCGTACATTTCTGCAGACATATGAGATGTTAGTATTAGCGTATTATTGTCGATTGCACATTCACACATTCGCAATTGACAACGGGGTTAGTTCCAAAGAAACTAACAGACATATTGTTAATAATATGTTAATAACATTCATTTGGCAGTTAAAACTTTAGTTACTAAAAACAATGTAAATGATATAAGTTTTTCATAAAAAGCATACAAATATATTTATTTATCTTGCAAAATAACAATAATTCCACTTTTCTTAATGTATTTACTTCTTTTTTAAGAATTTAACGATTTTTAGACACAAGGTATGAAAAAATTACCTGACGCATAATTGCACTTTAGAAAGTTTCATATTATTGTATAACATATAATATACTGACATAAAATATTGTTATCCTGATGGAGAATGGATGTAATCTCCGTCGTTCCCTTGACGGCCCGTAGACATGGACGTAAGTAGCAATAATGCACCCTTTAATCTGCGTCCAAAGCTCGGAATGTTGACTGTTGAGAGCTTGGAAGACGGATAGAGCTGAATAAACAGATGGATGATCAGAACTCTAATATCAATCAATGCTCTGAGTCAAGTAGCGGCCGTCCTGAATACTTTATCAGCTTCCAACTTAGCTTCAGAGAACAAACTGAGCTTTGATGTTTGTGAAAGTTATAATACATTTGACCCAGTCAATGTAAGAGCTCCGAATTCACTATCTTTTCCTGTCCGCCGGGAGGCGGAGGATTTTTTGGCAAACAATTTCGACAATTCCCTGTTTTGGCTTTTCTTCTTTCCTTCTTTTTTTACGACGACTTGTCGGAGAGGGAGGGGGAGGGGGATGAAGGGGAGAGGGGGGGGGTACTCTCTCCCTGGTGCACTGCTGGCATTTAGCCACCAGTGCCCGCACTAGAGCTCGACAACCTGTACCAGCACCCCCACACTGTTCCAGTACCCGCCACCTGTCATAGAGCTCGACAACACGTTCCAGTACCTGTCACAACTACAATACACGATTTCACCCGCCACCTGCCCTGGAATTGTCCAGTACCCGCTCTCAATTGTCCAGTACCCCCTGGATTGTTCTGCATCCCCCCCAGAAGAGCCACCAACGCTCTTGTCTCGAGGCCGCCGACATATGTCAATGCCCTCGTCTGAAGATTGAACTGGGCTTCATTTTCCACATGGCCATCCACCATCCACTTGTTGGCATATTTTATTCAGAAAACCGAACATTCAAACTGACGTAAATAAATCCCTACATTGCAGAAACAACAAATGAAATTGATTTCTCTTGCGCCTTCGCAAGCGGCTGACGAGGAGTCTATGGGGTACCACATTTGGTACCATCAGGGGTCAGCGTTTCTCTGGCGTTTCGTGTGATACTCGTGTTCATTCACAGTTCCCAAAGGATTGGCCAACAATTAGTTCTGACATATGCAGCTTTTATCAATAATGTTTTTGTGTTTTTTACATTTAAACTTTATTCGTTATTCATAAATAATGATACGTATATACTGGCAATAAAAATTTTAATTTTCAATTACTTATAGCTTAAAATATATTTGGTTACACACTATTTAATGATTGCATATAGTATTAATGTATTGTGTATTGTTTAACTTTATTCCTCCTTATGGTAATGACAGTAAGATTCAACTAGGCTCTCACTCTATGGACGCCATGAACGAACTAAGTATAAAAAAGTGATTAGAAAAGCAAACCGCATAATCTTACAATATTCATGTGCGTTTTAGCCGCATATTTGCTTAGGCCAGTAATACAATCATATCACCGTCACGTAAATGGAACACCCGTTTCTTTGATGCACATTCTGTTTCAATGAAGATGTTCAGTTGAGCGCAATAACTGCTTTAAGTAAGTTCATTTATATATATATATGATTTTTTAGATTTTGTTGGTTGCAAAATGTATAATATGTTAAAGTATGTATGGTTGTTGTGGTTTTTGTATGTCTTGAAAAGGACGACTCTACGGTAGTCGAAACGTTGACTATTATTTTATATTAATAAACGTTGGATTGGTTTTACCGTAAAAATGTTTTCATACTATATATATATATATATATTAAAATACGGATGCTTTCGTGGCCCGGGTTAATGTTTGTTAATTTTACAAACATATATATATATATATATAATTATTATTAACATTGGTCAGGAACATTATGTTAATAACTATTTGGAAATTATTTGTGAAACAGATATGAAAATATTTTCGTAGGGTAACTTAGCTTTCCAAATGTTCGCACATATTTATGGTTGAAGTGTCCTTGGCCATGTATTACCATCCATGTGTTTATATAATAATATTTTGTCATCAATGTGAATCAAGTTTGACTGTACAATAATATTATATTTAGTTAATTTACCCCAATTAACTAACTCAAAAATACACTTCATATCAAACTTTTGGAAACTGAAGAAATGAATATGAAATTAATCATGAACTCAGAATAAGCCAATTCGACCCGTTAAATTTAACGAAGTGTCTGCAACTGTAAAGCATGAAAAATGTAGACATGTTGTAGGATCTCACATCGTATTAGAATTAGCTAAGTGTGCAAATTAGTCTAGTGTACACTGTTAGCAAAACTGTGATGGTTTTAGCAAGAATTTCTATCATGATTTGAGAAGTAGATCGAATTGAACATGAAATAACTTAACGTACCAAACATAGTATAAATTAGGCCCCAACCCAGATTGTCGGCATCGTGATCATAATCGGGATCGAAATCCAAATCGTACATTTTCTCATGTAAATCATTACGACATTACGATTTTATTGTGAACAGTGACATAAGAACCATGCATGTAAATTCAGTCTGTCACGATTTTTTTTATTGCGATTGCGATCCCGATACCGACAATTGTGGCCGGGGAGCTTCATTAAATGATTGATGAGCATATTGACGTGTCCTGAAAGTGTTGAATGCAAATAGTCTGTCTAGATGCTTCTGTATCATGTATGTCTGTGAATGAATGCGGAATTAGCGTTCAATCGATTAGATGGATCCAGTCTGCCGTCACAACAAGTACACGTTTTAGTGTTGCAGTGCTTAAACCATGTTGGTGGTCCATTTCAGACTGATTGACTAACAGTCTTGGCCAGACTACATTTCCGGGTCAAACAACATAGATAAAATCCTTCCCTTGACAAATGGCATCGTTGGCAAATGGTGTTTGTTAAAACCTACACACAGTATAACCTAACAATGGCGAACAGAACTCTTCAAAGCCCATCAGATATGCTTCTCGAAGTTCCTGTCACACTCCAGATTGCGCTGGAGCTTTTTCGCCTGTCCAGGTTGTCCAAAGAACAGTCGCAAATATATTATGTATTGAGATGCGAGTGGAAGATATCAGTCAGTAGACGTTGAATGAGTAAAACGTTATCGGACTCAAAAGAAATACAAACAAACTAGCAACAACTTTATGTATGTGAAAGACGGCGGCAGTTTTGATATTCACAAACGTATTCTCTTGAGAGAGAAAGTGGTTCGATACTATATTTTCACCATTAGACTAGTAATATAATAACAATCATACACATACTAGAAATAATAATGTGAATTCATTAATATTACTTCTTACGATTGCCACTACCACAATACCACTGCCAATAACAGCCGTCCTCGGAGGTACATACGATGCGCAGGTCCTAAGCATATGCCACCTAGAGACGTGGGTTCGAATCCCGCATAAGGTATTGTCCTTCACCTTCCCCACCTCACCTCACCTCACCTTTACCTCAGCGTCACGAATAATATGATTGCAATAATACATAACAATACATTACGCATTTCAGTTATACCAACAACATAATTTAATTTTAGTATTGAATATTTGTTTGGCTTGTATCTGTATTTTTAATGCAACCGGTAATAATATTACAGTGCGGGTTACTTAAATAATGTATGCTCATTACGGCTATATGACCACCCACGTAGTCACTACAAGTTCACTGACACAAAAAATGTTACATTCGTCACTAAAACGGTAGTGATCACTCTGTATCTATACCTATAAAACAACTATTCCAATATATTGGTTTCATAGTATTGTACAAAACCATGGTATGGCATAAAACAATGGTTCTCTATAGTCTATACCATCAGCGTCGAACCGACTAGCGCCACCGTACGTTGTCCATGCAAAAAGGAAGAAAGAGAGGAGGAAAGGAAAATGGAGAGTATCAGAAAAGAAAATGGAACAGTTGAACGAGATACGGAAAAACAGAACAAATTAACATTCAGGGTTGGTTTTTGTGCGGTATCTATGTGATGGGTCGTATGCTTCGTTCAGTTTCCTTTCCGAAGATATGGGAATGGGATAGAGTATATTATTTGTGTGGTATTTATTCAAAACTCTCACACACATCACATGATCAACAACACAACCGGGCAGACAATATGCAAGCACACGTTTACACATTCTGACCAAACCAACAACAACACATTGTAGATGTGACCAAGCAGTCATGCACATATCATGATTGCAAGTGTTCGTTGGCGCTTTAAATATGCAAATATGAATATCCCAGGACTCCTGGTTTTTTGTAAGATTTCTCTCTTATACCAACCTTACAAATGTTTTTATGACATCTTTATCTTTTCGGCCAGGTTTTATGAGATAAACTTGTAATCAAATCAAACATTGATTTAAATTGGTATTTCATAAATTAACTAAATCTTCAAACTGAAAAATACACTGTCCTTAAACTAATAATGAGTTAACAATTCTACGTATATGCAGGCACTACAGTTTAATACAAGTGTAATCCGCGCTCTGCTAAAAGTTTGTGTTTCGGTCTATAAGACTTCGTGATTAGCCCAGTTGCATAAATATGTACGGTCACGTTCAATCGATCATCAAGTTATCAATAACTCAAAATGACAGATATATGCAGATGTGAGATTATGATTTATATCATCTTTTCATAATAAAGGAACTACCTGAAGGCTGGGATAGAAGCTATTGTAGTATATTTTTAGCTCACCTAACCTCAAGGAAAATAAATAGTCTTGTAGCGGGTGGTAGACACAATTCACGCGACAACAATATGCCATAGTAAATAGTCTCGCTAGATTTATAGCACTGCAATCTTTAGATTAGCTTGGTTAGCATTCAGTCCATATGGCCATCACAAACTGAGCACAATTCCACAGCGCCAGAATGAGTAAATCCTTATCTTACCATTTACTCGGCTTAAGACTCCCTTGGTTATGACCGAAGCCTCACAGTACATAAAATGCTCCTATGTAACACATTTTCAACAATCGCAAGTCATTTCGGAAGTGGCTTTTTTAATCACCTTGGCATTATTTTTACAAGTACGATTTGTTCATTAGGAATTTGTTTATCTTAGCAGGAAAAAGATATTTTGATCATGGCTACACACACAAAGAAAACACCGATTATTCCCAGTGTCTGTAGTTCCAACATTTATATTATTGAAGTAGTTAAAGCGTCACACGTGGCGACTGATGCTTGCAGAGTCGTATCCGGTCTTGTGACCAGTCTCTGACCAAATTTTGAAAACAGTTTCCTATACAAAAACACATGTACGTATTTGTGTAGGGGTTTTCCTAGTTTTCTTTATATATCACATTGAAAAACACAATATTAAAGTAATATGCAGGTTCAGATTATAAACGTGCCTGAAATAAAAAGTAATTCGTGTGCATGAAATGCAACGTAAGTACATCAAGAAGGCCCCATAGCTGTTAATGTATGATGTACGTTTTGCCTGACTTCCAGCACAATTCAGTGTAAGTATCACAATATGTATCGTGTTTTAAATTCCAAATGAACTAAACTACAAATTTTACCGATGCGCCATAATACGCATCTCTTAACATGGGTCTTTAATACCGGCTGAGCCTCCTATGGCTTCACTTTGATAACATTGGATAGGTAGGTAGGTACGCAATCCATGAAAAAGATAGAGGTCAATGCCACAAATTTGTTTTGCAACGGGTGAGAGGATGCGCAGCTGGTTGTTGCGCACATTAGAGGGATTCACCCTACGAGCCATTGTCTCAAGGTCGTAGACGTAGAGAAGATATTACTAAGCAGGTTTGAACGATTATGGAAGCGTGTGAGGTGACGTTTGTATTAGTGTAGCATGTATTACCGGTGTATGTTTTAAAAAGTGTTAAACCTAAGTCTGGGTAGAAATGAAACTTCTCTTAGAACTCGTGCATACGTTTGTTTTTCCTATATCTTTCCGTGAAACAAAGACAAAATTTTCAAGCACAATTTCCTACGGCAAGGTGAAAGAATTATTACAGCATACGTTCATTTTTTAGGTTCCGATAATTTTGCTTAAAAAAATATGATGCGAAGCTTTACATTCTCGTAAAAGTTATTATTATTATTATTATTATTATTATTATTATTATTATTTATTTTCTGTTAAACCATTACAGCACAATGTGTGTGTTACTGTTATTACAGAGAGGGGACAGGAAACGAGCCGAGTTAGGTTACATAGTACCTAAAGATGTCATAATTATCTACAAAACCTATTTTGATTTAATATATCTATTTGAAACATACATAACAAACTAAACGAACAAGTTTAACAGTTGTTGCTACATTTCGGTACTTGAAGTAAATGCATATTTGCTATAGTCCATTCTTGAAAGGTATTTAAATCTAGTAGTTCAGTTATGGTGTTATTGAATAATGTAGCATTATTTTATTGATGGAATGTTCAATATTATCAAAACATTCAGTACTAAGTTTAGGGCCTAAACCCCGAACTTGAAATGATAGTTAACCCCTTATTGATTTTGTTACCATTTGTGTTGTGTTGATTTTTTTCTTTGATACTGTTTTGTTTTTCGTCAGTATTCTTTCAGGAATATCACAATAATACCTTATTATTTTCCCTATCTTAATTAATAACATACGAGGAGTACGCTTATTTCTCGTAATATTGACATGTATCCTTCAGTATGTCTACGTCGCATTGTAAATTCCATAGAGTATTTTCTTTCATTCAACGGCTCATGTTGTTTATTGTTTATTTGTGTCTGAGCCGTCCTCTCACTGTGTAAAGTGAATGATTGGTTCATTGATATAGTATTAAGATCTCAGACGGGTCTTTCAAGGTCGTTGATCAGCCAGATGTTTTGTTTAGTTTAGTGCATTCAACAATAACGCACGGCATTGCAGCTCGCATCGCATCACAGATGAATGTATAGAAGACATCGGACTGCTCTGGGCCTTGATTCTCTATGGTCAACGATAAGGTGATCACCGGTTTTGGTCGTTATGAGAAGGCTGTGACCCAATCACAGCCATCCATTCGCCTTCCGTAACGACAGAAACCGGTGAGAAATTTACCACAGATTTAGAGAATCGGGCTGCTGATGTTGCGTAACGACCACTCTATAAAGCTATGGGGGAGACTATTTTGAGATCGACACAAATGGTAGATGATCAGATCTCTAAACACTGATAAAACAATTTACAAAGTTTTCAAACAAAGGAAATGTGTGTTGCCAGAATACATTTTAGTAACGGTACTAAACAAACTATGGTCGAAGTTGTTTGAGATGCTTGTTTTTTCATCTCGGGATTTTCAGGATTGTATTTCTTTCTTTTATTGACAACACAGATTTCTACAGTGAATTCTGTTCGTATTGGTTCATTATGCGTATAATGATTTCCATTATATTGGTTTTAGATTTTTTATCGGCGATCATATCTAATAACAAAAGGTTGAGAATAATAACGCATGATGTCTAGAATTTTTCTTTCCGAAATAAATCATACTTCACTTTTTCAGGAGTCAATAAGATACATCAGGTGTACACATTTATACATTTAAATTAATAGAACATCGAAATCTATCTTACATGCGGTAAATCTACGAATCTAATGTATTGTCCATTGTCAGAAGTCATGAAGAATATGTTGAAGTCCAAGTTGTTTCTTTGAAATGACTTTTATTGCTCTCGTTGTAAAGATGACGTTGAAACTGTCAAGATTTCAAAGTAGATTCAGTTCAACATCAATTAGGAAAAACTTGTGAGCTCCATCTGTTTTTTGAACGACGTCCCACTTGTTTATTTTATTTGCTCAAAGTTCGAAGACAAGACAAGTAAAGTTAAGTAAAGTAAGACTCCCGAGCGAGGGAACAATGAATGAAACACTTCCTGTCACGCTTCACAGTTCACGTTGATTAGCTTCGCCTAGGGTGGAAGTGAAGGCGATAGACAAACATTCTTCCCCGGACATTTCTAATACATTTCGTCTCGAACTTTGGTAGCCAACGATGCGGAACATTCACTTAATTTTTGCATAGCTTTTGAGTTCGTTTCTTTATTTCACGCCAACCAGTGGCGTTGCTACCCTACACTCGTAAATTTACGGACAGTTTAAAAAAATATATATATGCTTTTGCATGTTTTAAGTTATAGTGTTAGTCTGTCTGTTGCATTATTCACAAACTTTTAGTAAAAATGAGTTTTTTCTCGCAATATTTTTACTATTTGGATTATAACATAGAATGGTTACCCAAAACAACAGCTGTCAGTGTTTATCATTGTGAAGATTAAAACACAAATACCACATTATTTCATTTTCGGATAATTGTTATTGTGTGTCATTTAAGGCGACCGTAATGAAAAGGCAGAACTTTGTTTAATAATAAATCAATTAATAGTTTAATATATAAATATGTATATATGTATTAATATATGGATCCAAGCAATAATAATAATAATAATAATAATAATAATAATAATAATATTATTATTATTAATAATTTCACGATGTATGAGTAAGAATGATGCCTGAAGCATTGTTAATTAACAATGTCTTCTTATCAAAAGAACTTGCAAGAGAATCTGATTTTAAAGAACAAATCAATTTAAGTGTACATAAAATAACTACATCAGGGTAATATTGTAATGCTAAACAAATAGTCTAGACTCGATGCTTTAGTAAAATAGTTTAAGCAGATTAATTCGACATGAAGTACGTTACATTCGCATCACCCGACACTACGCCACTGATACAAATAACAGACCTTTCTGAAAACATTGTTTCATCCTTTCGTCAGTGAAGTTTACTTCAGTTTTTATATGATCTTGGAATTTCCCTTACCAGAAGATTGATCATTGACTTCTCAACGAATATTATCTCTCACCAAATACGATTCAGTCATCTTGTTCTTATCTGTAGTTCAGCATTCTTGAGATTAAATACAGGATCTACCTTAACATCCATCAGCCACACAAAGTATTACATCTGCAATCTGATTAATATAATGGTGTATGGTCAAACATTTTTTGAAGTCAGTTCAAAATAGAGGTCAATCTCTTGTCAATGTAACCTACAACAATTATGACAATCTTTAAGTTTACATAGAAACTCGTCAAATAGATGGTACATCTTATTGTGATCCGCAGTTACAAAGTTTTAGGTGCTCATACAGAGCAACAAAAGTCGATCTGGCATTATATTAAATTACTTTATGGATACACAGATTTAATAATTGGGTTTCTAAGAATCGTTTACAAGAAGATAAGTTAAAAGTTCTTGGAAACTTTCAGTCGTCTTGTAACATTGTTTTATACTGTATATCAAAACTATTCGAACCTTAAATAACCTGCATAAGGGCTTTTAGTTAATTGAATGGGATGTATCATTACTTAATATTGCGATGACAAGGAAGTTGTCGGAAAACTACAATCACACTCTAATAACACGTTAGAGATTTTGCTGATGAACTTTTGTGGAAAGTTAAATTCCATAAACGCAAGATTCAGCAAATAAACAATTCAATATTTACACCTTGATGTCGTTCGTTGTTATCAGCTGAGCTAAGAAGTATAGCCACACATAAATGAGCAATTTTTGAGAGTCAGTACCTACCTGACTGCTATCGCTTTATCACTCATTAATCAATTTATCCATTATATATTTACAAGATATCTAAACAACCACCTTATATTTCGAAATAATTACCCTTAATCCAAACTCTCCCCATGGCCAATGCTTTTCATTCCGGTAATCCACCCTCGTCTTTCAATTGGTGTATTAAGAGTCAACGTTTATGCAGAAAAAGATGGGGGAACCAATATTATTTGAGCGCTGATAGCCACTTAATCACAAGATAACAAAGAATAGTTATTAAGTACTTTGTTTAAACAATCTTCAGCATTATTAATTGAAATCCGTTTAAAATGTTGATTCAAGGAATGCTAATGCAAACAGATTCATGACGTGAAAACGGTTAAAAACGCGTTTTAGAACAAATTAAACTGAAAGAAATCTCAAATAATAACAAAATGATTCCAATAAAGAGGGGAAAGGTTAGATCTAATGTTGATAATCTGGTGAAGATGTGACTGACGCATATTTCTTAAAGAACGAATAACAATAGTGTTTTAATACCTTCACTAGTATTCGACAAAACCTATTATATACTTCAATATAGAGGCGAGTTCCGCGGTTTAAATTTGTCTTTATATTTTACACGGTAATATTTGACATGCGTGTTTGCTATTTTGTTCAACCGAATACAAAACAAGCGCTTGTATGCAATCACTTTCGGACACCTGCCATACAGTAAAATGTATACATTGCAATACTGGATTTCAAATTTGCGTTATCTACTTATTTTATAAAACGATAGGCGAGTGATATTAAATCAGTCACTAAATGTCTCATCTTGTTTGTAATTGAACCATTACTTCTATATTCGAGATGATTTTCAACACAAACAAATTCTGTTTTTATATGAAATGAATACTATTTCAATTGTAATAAGCCTATGCGATACACATTCACTCAACCCACTCTGTATTCAAGAATTGCTTCTATGTTTTTGGAAGTTACAATATAAACATCTGCATTTTCATTAGCGTTACTATCCACATAAATCTCGCAGACATTTTCTAAAAATCGTTTGAGCAAGAAAACTTTATGTCCTTCTGAAGTTGTCAGAACGGCATAAAGCGAATCAAAGGAAGGTGGTAGTAGCGGTTCAAAAATAGACCAACACTTCATCCTGATCGCTAAAACTAAAACTTGGTGTTTTCTTCGTTCACGACTTCGTCTCACAGTCTTGTTGTCAGAGGTCATGTAAAAGCACAATGAAGCAAGGATGTTGGCAAGTTTTATGAACATCACAAAGTAAAGGGTTAGTTTGGGAGGCAACTCCATACATAAAATATTACAGCACTTCCCCGCTAGCCCTTAAATGCCCCGTTGCGAATTCAGCTTGGGCTTTTCCATTTTCTAGACAGTGGACACATTTTATAAGCTGTAGGTCTATAAACTTGTGCGAACTGTGCGTGTGATAGAATTAATATGCTTTCTAAAATTACTCAGCTTGTAAGAAATATAGCGCGAGGCAACTTCGTGCTATACTGGAAATATATATGTAATAAAATAATAAAACAAAATACAAATCAGCACGCGAATTAAATAAAGTTATCGCAAAATACACCAATAATATAGTTAACGGTTATTACTTCAGTACTTCAAGCTATAACAACGGTTTGAGTTCAATTAGTGTGTGGAACATCGCTGAACGATAATAAAGACAGTCATTTCGTTTCATAAAAGATATTAAAGGGATAGTCAGGTCCAAAACTGAAACCAAAACTCTCATAGGTACATGTACAACATGAACATGTTGAACACATGAACATGTTGAACACATGAACATGTTGAACACATGTTACACGCATGCACATGTTGAACACATGTACAACATGAACATGTTGAACGAACAACATAAAGCAACATTAAACAGTTCAACATGTTCGTTGGTGGAGGTGCCGGGTTAATTCAGTAAACGTTTCCGTCTCTGTCTTGAACTTCCCAGACAGCAAGTCACAAATTAATTTGAATAAAATCTAACTTAATAAAACTAAAATTTTACGACCATTAGGTCAGGTTTTTGCAGCTGATTTACGACCTTTCACAAAACATACTTTGTTCAAACTTAGGAATATATTCAACATAGTAGATTCATCTTTCTATTAATTATTGTTTTTTGAAAAACTTTTTGAAATATGGTTTTCACGTTGATTTTATAATCTAATATTTAAAATAATAATTTAACAGCATGTTTCATTATTGTTATATAGCAATTTGTTTTCAGTATTACTAACTAAAAATTATGTACTTTCCTGTGTCTCTACGCAAAAAATGTATTCGCGATATCGACATGCGACTATATACAAAATATAAATGCCATTCATGCTTTTGATTCAAAGCTTGTTTTGAATAGGTTTTAGTATAATTAAGGGGAAGGTACACTGAAAAATCACAACATTTCACTGATGGTCATTTTTTTTTTTTTTTTTTAATTAAATACTATATTTTATCAGTTTTCTCCTAAAGCAATTTAATTTTAAGTTCACGCTAATACTATATGCCAAATAAATTATTATGTTGTGTCTCTGCGCGCTTGAACTGCGTGAATTCACGCATTCAACGGCCTGTAACTTCTTAACTTTTTTGCTACATTTATCAATTTACAAATCCCTACTCCTTTTTTTTGTCTGGACCCAGACATCTGGTTTTTTGTGTATGTGTTTAATATAGTAGGAGGCTCAAAACATGGATCTCAAATGTTGGATACCATGTATGGTTTGGTTTAAAAAAAAAAATTAATATAAAATATATATTAAAATCTTAAACTTTGAATATATGTGAATGTAAAGGTATACAGAAAGAAATATAAGACATTTATGAAGAAAGTCTCATCCAATTTGTGTTCTATGTGTTCTAATCTCAATGTAAAAAAAAAAAAAAAAAAAATTGAATGAAAAATGAAAACGAAGTAGCAATTTACCTAGCTGTCAACAATTTTGACAAATTTGTTTGCACAATTTTGAAAAATGAAAAAAAAAAATTTTTGTTCTCTCCAAAACTAATTTTTAGGGAAAATACATGTTGTATCAAAATGTTAATACATTTGCTCATAATCTGTAGAAGATAAGATTTTCAGTGTACCTTCCCCTTAACCTTTGGATGCGGTTCTAAACTTTTTGTAGATTAATTGGTGGAGGTGCCAAGCCAGTTTGTTTTCCTTTGTACTAACGTGGTTAATTGCATTTTACATTTCAAACAACTCAATTATTTGTAAACTTTTAAATATATAGTCATCAATTATGAAATACTCCTTTTCGGACTATTATTTTGTGGATATATAAACTATATTACCTTTTCCAAAAATATTTATATTTGCAAAACAATCAGTTATCCAGATGATGCGGGTATCTTACCAGACGACGCGAGGAAATGAAAAAATACTACGGATAATATGAATATTGCGTCAGACGAAATAACAAAATAGCTTCAATCATTACATCTTTTAATCTTAGGTTTTATTTTCTGAAATATTTCTACCAAACCCAAGATACATACTAAGACAGATACCATAACCCTACAAGTGGTTTTGCCATTTAACTTTATTCATCGTCAGGGTCGTGTCATTCGTTTAAACAATCTCAGATAGTATTGTACAAATTACCTTCACGGTAGCTTTACACATTATACGGAACTGGCTTCCCTAATATGATTGCTAAACACTGGTTCTACATCTCCATTAGCTTACCTAGTTGAATAAACATGAGCTTCGGTGTATAATTATCCAGTAGACACCAGCTAAGGGTTTGAACAGGCTGACTATTCTTGTTGCTTTACGTCTCTATTACTTCAATCATGTATTCGAGGCGATGAAGACGAAGTTAAAGGACAATTACAAACAAAACGTGAATTATGCGGGATTCGAACCCATCAACAGAAGGTGTCGATACTTGGTTGGGCACAAAGCTGGAATGGGTAAGATTTGCAAAGTAGCTTTTGTAGGAGTACCTCGCCTAAGTCCGTTAATCCCCTAGCGAGGGCTCGTCAAACTCCCAAATCAAGTTGTCACATCAATTTCATAAATGTTAAAAATCACGTCATTAAAATGGGTAAATCCTTTAGTAAAATACATGAATATATTCTTGCATGCGTTCTATCTATACATTTTTAATGGCAATGTTTTATATGAAAATATGACTTTCTAAATTAGAATACATTATTTAATTACATAACCAGACTTTTTAGTGAGAACTGGGAACAACAAGGGTAATAATAAATAATGTTCGTGCCCATAAGACGACCTTACTTTGAGGTTATCCGAACCTTCCCTTTGCGGTTTACCCAGTTGGTAAATGCCTAATTAAAAACTAAATATACTGTAATGTACCTACTCTGCATCTTTGTAGGTGTAGGACGTTTATTATTTAAACGGTATAATAGTTTGAATCGCCGAAGAGGGAATAACTTACTGTTGTTTTACACATAAAGCACAATTCAAGATACCATGCATAGTCGGTAACTTTTTATTTCAAACATCCTTCGCAAATTGTTTTAATGCAATGCGGAAAACAGTGCACTTGAGAAAGAACGGTTATTCCTTAAAGCAGGACAGTTCTTAATAAGAGCAACTTGATTTACTGTGTCAGTAAACATGCATGGTCTAGCGTTGGATTCTGTTCATGATTCCAGCTTTTCATAACCACTTCATTTCCTTAAAAATATTGTGATCATAATTGGCGATTGCGGCTTAGAACTGGACAGCGAACAAGTTAGTAGTACAGACAAACACAGACGTAAGTAATGTAACTATACATGAACCTAATGGGGATTATCTTGTATTTTAGAGGTTATAATATTCAGATGATAAAAAGGTTGGCTTTGGGAAAGACTTTTACTGCCAACATAGAGTAAATAAAATATTCAAATGATTTAGCAGGCTAGTCTTAAGTCATTGTAACATGCAAACCTTGGCAAAAGTACAAAACGTACATCTTTTTTTTGTAAATTAATTCTCATTTGCATATTTTGAAAGACACCGGGTCTAGCTCAGATGGTATTTTGGGTAGGGTTGCAATATCTTTACGTCATCAGTGTGATATAAGTCTTCATAAGATAAGCAGCGTTCATATTATTGAAGTCTATTGTATGTCTGTATTACATTCTGCAAATATAATTTACTGGTACAATTTACGTTGAAAGTGATTTTATTTTCAAGACCAGTAATGGTATAACCTTCTTATAACTTATATGTGTCACATAAACAAAAGGGCATAATGGCTAACTTTGCAGTGTTATTATATATGTATTTTTCAAACAAGAAACTCTTATTTTATTTATTTCGAGGGCACGCAAAGTATTTCTAAATTTTATAACCAGATCGATCAAAGAAATAACTGCAAAATAACCACTTTAGTTCAAAACAGAATAGATAAAATGAATAGATAAATAAATTACGTAAGTAAAAATGATAATATAAATAAATATTTGGATATAACCTACCAATTCATAGAACTAAGGATACAAAAGACAATGTTTTTAAAATTACATCACAACATAGAAAAACACGTTTAATATAAACCGTGCAGAAAATCAATTTCCGTCATTGAACGGTTACTTACAGTGAAATATAAACAAAAAAGTATGTTTGAGAGGCAATATGTGCCATTGTACCAGCTTGAAATAAATTATTTTTATATTTTCTACTATATTTAAGAACCATGTTCAATATCAGATTGTAAGTGAAAGGTTCATTTGAACAAGGTTCATTTGAACCATATTTAAAAAGAACGTCACAAATAATATTTGATAATGTAGGAAGTTTTTAAAACTAGGTAGATTGCAATGCAGAACTTTGGGGTATGTATTGTTATAGTATTGTACAACGGGTCCCTTGGTTGCCAGTTCCACAATTCATAGTTAAAATGGAAACACAAAACAGAGCTAAAAATAACTTAACGTAACACAAGAAATAAAACAAGTTAGGATAATGGCAAAAAGAAAACACAAAGTTTCCCCTCGTATTATACGAGCTGAGAAGACTAAAAAGAATTGGAATTTCTCGCACTGTTGGTGGTTTAGAAATGTGGAGCAGTGACACATATTTATGTGTGTCTCAATGTTGTATAGGACTCAGTTCCCGCCAACTGCAATCCTCACTGGAAATGTTTTACTCGTCGTTCATAAAACGATTTAAGAATTCAATCCTGAAATTATCACTAACACATTTCTTTCCAATTATGCATACAGGAAATACAATCTATACCGCACACAGATACATACATATTAAGGGCGAAGCCTACCCATAACAAAATATCGAAAAGAGTATGCTAGGACGCCCCGTTTTTCTAGTAAAATAATGAGCATAGGCTAGTCTTCCAATTCAAAATTCATGTTGAAAATAAAGGTGTTGTCTAGGCTGGTATGGCCATACATTTTTCAATAAATGATTCACTAAAAGTAAAAAGATCGATTATTAATAAACAGAACGTATAGACTTCATTAAAAATCCATGGGTAGACTTAATTCTATATTATTATAATAGGATATAACCTATTATGCATATTTCATAAACGTTTTAGCCGCTTTCCCAACCTTCTCTATATCATTCGTAAAAATAGGCTTGTACATGCCTAGATAACACCTACACCCTCAACAAACAATTTGAATTGTGAGATTACATTCATTACTTCACGAAAAAAAACAAAACCTAAAGGTGTGGTTTTCTATCTTTGGATATGGGTGATACTTTCCTATATTGATATAAAAATAATATGCTGGTGTTTGCCTACAGTAGGGAACCAACCAAAGTAAAATTAATACAAGCATGATAGTCGTATAGTAGATAATAGCGAAGCGGTAGTGGTCTAGTGTAAACGGTAACTTTAGCCCGTCAAAGAAACGAGGCATATAATAAACGGTAAAATCTCACCCTACTGGAAATCAGTTGCTGTAAGTGAGTTGGCGGACAATAAATAGTGAACACATTTGTTTTATTTATGTATTTAACAAATGTAGCGTGAAAGACAAGGAAAATTCGTTCATATTTTATGTTCAATGTTTTAGATTTATGCTTGGAGAGACAACATATACTTTATGGACCACAAACTTACTTACTCAATTTTTGCTTGAAACTTTTAGCTTGAGTTTATTTGCTATTTTACGTACTAAATAATATTATATTGTAATTTTTCGATCTCATGATTTGTATTGATTCTAAGAACAACTTGAAATCTGAATACTGAAATTCAAAACTGGTTAAAAATGTTCTTGATATTTTGTAGGGTTTCCAAGATAATACTAAATATAATGTCGTGCCAGCCGGTGCAACGCTATAACGCTTGAAATTGCTCATGTTGCTTTAAAAAAAAATAATAATAATAATAATACTATCGTATTATCGCTTTTAATTCAAACGTAGTGAATTTTGCATATATGTATTTTCGTTGTCTTTAGGCCCAGATAATATTTGTCTAGATGTAAAAAGTTTTGTTTTGAAGATACGAAACAAAAACCCTTAAAAATTGTCACGATCTGCTGCCGCAGACTTAAATTAGCGTGGTTTAAATATTAGGATTATTCCTCCGTGTTAAGCCCAGTTTTCCTGCGCCAGTCAGCCGTATCGTCGTTAAAAGTAGGTCTACCGTCTAGAGTTTCACTCAATCGAGTGACAAATTGGCTTTCTGTGTTCTGTTCTGTAGAGGGTAAATATACACTAAAGCGCTGTAGTCGAGTCTTTACCTTCTGCTTCAGTTACAGCTAGCTAGACTAAGTACCTCAAATAAAGGATAACTGCATGACGACGTTCTCTCTTGGATTCAGTTAAACTCCTTCTATATAGGTTTACACACTATGCTCACCCCACTATTATAACGGAAAACAAACAAAACGAAATATAGTATATGAAAGCTAGCTTTTATTTCAGAAACGTTTGATATGGGAGACTGGGAGCCAATAGAACACGAGCAGAACGGATGTACTATACTATACGCACACTAAATGTTTGTTAAGCGAGTGTACCTGATTTCCAATCAACGTAGATGGCACTTTTGTAGCGGTCAAGCGGAGATTCCGATTAAGTTAAAATTTGGAACACTAACAAGCATCAATGAGAATTGATTGCCATTAGTTTTGTAGCAACATCGATCAAGAAGTTACTTAATTGCACCACAGTTACTAGTAATATTTGTTTAATAAAAATGACGGCAAATGTGTGTGTGTGTGTGTGTCCTTTAATTAGCACACTTAATTATATCTAAAACGTTACCGATACATTTTGAGAGGCACTTTATGATGATTATGCTCCGATCTCTTGTTTCAAAGTGAGGATGTTGTATATTTAGATGTAGGTGTCTGTTGAGTACGATCACTGTTTTCCAGCCTCCAGGTTCGCATCCTGGCTTGGGCATCGACATCCCGTGTTTCTCACAACCTAATATATCACCCAATCATAATTTGATTATACCTAAATCTTCCCAAAATATGAACATGTTTAGACAGCAGAAGTAACTGACAACCTAACGAGCTTAAAACATTATTTGTGTACTTCGTAACCTTCATTACTTTAAAATGTCGCCGCGGTCTAGAGAAGACTGGTCTGATATACCGTGGCTACTCCGAGACTCCAGCCATGCCGGGGCTTAATTCTTGTAAGTGCACTTTTCCATGCGCAGTGATTCTAATGTGTGGCTTCCCTCTAATCGGGTCATCGCTGTGACTGAATGAAATATGCTCCTACTAGACAAACATGGGGATGTGCATGGCGACATATATAGTAGGGACTCGTAAACACTTGGTCGACGTTATTCAGGGGCCTAGTTATACACCCACACATTACTATGAAGCTGCCGAATTATAATAGCAGATATTCTGATAGACAAATTCATAATTTGATTTGATTTGATAATGTTTATTGGTATCCCATATACATTAAAACAAAATCGGTGGCTGCTACAGTAAACCAGAGTAAAGTTAGATAGAGTAAAACAGTAACATATGTTCTACACTTATATAACTTTGTGAATAACATAAGACATTAAACATTATTATATATGTATACTTTTAAAAAATACCCTTCATAACTTGTGACTTGGGGAAAGTCACCATTATGCACCTTATTAAAAAATCAGCTGTTGTATAATATTGTGTTACTGTATTTGTGTGATTTATATGTTCATTCTGTTAATCGCTGTTAGCCGTTTTAACTATATTTTATATATTTCTGGTTTATTAAACTGTGCTGGGAAAAATATTGATTTTAAAAGGAATTGATAACGGGTGTTCACATATTAAAAAATCATATTTGTTTTGTTTTAAATAAACGTCTGTGTCGCGATTAGTCTCGTTGCGTTAAAGACGAATGCATTTACTTTTTCCAACAACAATTGCCATCGTTTCATCAAAAACTACAACTCGGCAAAAAAAACAATCGTAAGACCATGTTCCCAGCTGTTCTCTGCTAACGTTCGTATTTCTGGCCGTAATCTTCAGGCATTCGTCATTTTCGAGTTTTTTTCTCGAAATCCTCACTCGCACCGGCTTCCGCCGTGGTCAGCATCCGTCGCCCGTCAGCCATATTAAGATGACTATGTGTCACGACACAACTCGCTCTCCGCCGTTAACTCCTATTTGAAAGATCAACCAACGTAATTGATCGAATACCGCGTCTGGCTAGCTGTCTACAAGACTGCTGGCCTACATTTTCGGTTGCTATTTTACATTAACAATGTTTGCCAATTTCTGAACTTCATGTGTGTTCATTCCGGGCGCACTTTACCATGTAGGCTGCACTACTGCATTGCATTGAGTCGCTCCAAAAGAATCGGCGCCTGCCTTGAATTATTATTTATCTCTCCACATCTATTTATAAAAACTCAATTACATGGGCGTTTTGAGCCCGACATTTGAGCTTAATTACCTACATCAGATTTGGTAGTAAATTATTGATGATGTTAAGTGAATAACAATTTCTGTATATAATTAAAATACTAGGAACCAATTACGTTAAACGTTAGACGTTTATATTTTCAATGTGTATATCAGCCGCATGGTTAGGTTTGAGCATATTATATCAACCATTAAAGTATGGACAATCTAAATTCTTGTATGTGTGTGATACTGTGGAACACATTGTATCCGGTATCCAATGCATGATTCTTACAATTATGAAGAATATGTTTCAAAGCGTGGTCTAGTAGGTGCTATACTTCATTAGAGCATTCTCCGAAATCCGTAATGTGTACCGGTGAAGTTACCATACTGCGGAATCTTCCACTTGAGAGTTGAGTCTGTGCGATCTAACACACGCAAATCCGACATCATGGATATGTTATTTTTATCCGAATTCGTTGGTTATGACTACTTACATACGACCACCCGAATTAATGCCTTTAACTAAAATCTCGAAAGTTCTTAAATATTTCCAAAAGTCTATTTACAAATGGATATTATTAAATATCTTCTGTTCTGATAAAAAAAAAAACATAAAAAAGGACACTTATTTTAAAATGGACCAAAAGAAGTGAATCTCGAAATAACCAATACAGCGAAACAGTCTTCTAAATGGTTCATATGCAGGTCCCACTGCCGCACCGAGTGTCCAGTGTTCTTGTCCCATTTCGTTGTGTCCAGGACGTAATCCTCGCGAGGATCTATGTTACTAGGAACAAATTGCCAAAGTTTCTCAATTTCGCTTCTGACTGAGACACGGGTATGGATGTGTTTGTTTTGTATGATCCAAAACTAAATAGATGATCCTAATCGCAGTCCTGTCCGCGTTGTGTTTACATCGATCCATTCAAGTATAAAGCAAGACAGTCGGCTGCCGTATATGAAAACTTTGTGCAATCCTGGTTTTTAGTCATCATCGAGAGATCTATCCTTCTAAAACATGGTAAATTTCTGACAGCCACAAACTTGTCCGGTAATATTTCCTAACTGAATCAACTTGGACATCAGAATTTCAAAGGGAATTGATTACCAGAGTTTTTGTACTTGTCGCTATTGTCATACGCTCTTATCCCAACAATGTGCACATTGTGGGTTGTGATAATTCATTTTTATCGATTTCTCAGCTACCACGATTACGGTCGAATAGACGGATAGACAGTCAGACAGACTAGTCTACGAATAGCCAGACAAAAAGGCATTCCGTGCATTACATATAGTCCATAAATTTCATTCCTCCAGCGCGAGGCTACCTACACATCCAGTCAGGAATGAAATGTGTTTGTTTTATGCTAAAAATAGCCGTCCATACTTAAAAGTTTTTCGCGGCACTTGATCGTTTTGTTTTATTTAATCTAGTGGTGTCGCGGGCGGGTGCGACGACAAATGACGGTCACAAATGCGGCAACCTCAAAACATATGATTTATTCTCCGCGTTTCTTTTTTTTTACGCTTTCAACAGGGCTCGGAATAGAGAAGAGAAATTCAAGAAAACCAAAAGAAATATTTTTAAGCTTTCTCATTGTGAAATCGTATTTCGTATTGATTTAAATTCAACCACATTTTTTACAATTTCAAAAACGTAGTTTTATTCTCCCTTCCATCGTTTGTTGTAGAGCAAGACGACACATTTTGTCATGAGGATCTTAAAGTTTGCCTTATCGTAACGTTAAATTATTACATGAAAAAATAAATGAAATTCATAAAATAAACTCAATTATAAATTATTGGTACAATAAATAAAAATGTAATGTAAATTTACAAAGGTGGTGTTTTCGTCATACTTCAGCTGGCTGACACCAGCTTCTGCAGTCCACGAATAACATAAATATGTAATCATCAGACAGCTGTTGAAGGTGTTATAGTCACGAAACACTTGTTACAAAGGCTAATGGACGATATAATCAGTCCATCCTTACAACAGAATACATGATACATTATTACCGATTTAAATACCTGTTTAACCGGATTCGAACATTTATTTAAAAAACGTTAAATTGTTTAGAAATAAAGGCCAAGATATAACCAACACGGAAAATAACATTAATATTAGTATTAAAACACCATTTATTTCATAACATTATTTCTTATTCGATCTTCAGACATTCATTTAAATTTTTAAATCGTCCATTGATGGGACTCAACTCGTCTCCTTCCCATCCCACCACCTTCCCCCACAAATACTCTTGGTTACAGTAATTTTGGTTTCAAAGAAGCCATTTCCTGCAATCTACGTAAGCCAAATACAGCATATCGGTAATATAGCAGTTTTAAATTAAATTCTGTAAATCAAATGCAATTGTTCATTAATTAAAAAATAATAATAAACAAAATAATAATAATAAATATTAAAATTATTTTTAAACTTAAATATTTTTATTTTTGAAAATATATTCTGAATCAGCCAGATGGTACCCGTAATGGATAGAAAAATAAAATATAACGCTTCATTCACGAATTCAAAATAATTCACAAAACAATTTGAGGGGAATTCCACAAACTATTTCACTGATTGCGGCACTCAGAAATAATCCAGCTGCTAACAGCTGCGGTCTATACGTAAGACCGTAAGAAGCTAGTAATATTATTTTAACTTGGCCCCCCATTGGCATACTTTGTAAATACAAGACGATAAATAAAAAAAAATAATGTAATAAGTAAATAATTAATTAATTACAACTAACAAACGTATCTGATATGGCGGTAAAAACTACGTCTTCAAGATCTCTTCATCGTCTGGGCAGTCGTCTGTAAGGTCGTTGTCGTTTTAGAACTGACCGATCGAAGCGGGAGATATTTATAAGACTCCCCAGAACTCATTCAAGCACAGAACCACAGGAGATATTAGTCAGAAAATATATCAACTAGAGCTTTCAAACTAAATTACAAGAGGTTTATACTCGACAAAATGCATCCGTACAGCCGGAGAAATTGAAATTAAGGGTTAAGGGTGTGGGTGAGTGAGGGGGAACGGGAGGAGTCAAATATCAGCCAAGCCAAAAAATGAAAGATCGATCTGGAAATTATATAAAAAACCCAAACAAGTAAGGAATGGCTCAGTTTCCACTCGTCTCTATTAGCCTCGTTGCAATAATCAGGATGTATCACGGTTATGTTCTAAAGAGCGCATATGACATGTTTCAGTGGCGTATACAGGAAGGGCATCAGCCCCCCCCCCCCCCCCCCCCACAGAAATCGCAGATCTATAATGATAGTCTACAATGAATTCCACGTAACGTTCATAAATCCAATCAAGTAATTAATTACTATCAACTTTAATGGTGAAGTTAATTATCGTATTTGCCACATGATTCTAAAATACTGCAATTAAATCGAATACTAATTAGACTTCGAGATTTTATTAGCTTGACGCTCCCCTGCTGCTCCCCTCCATAGCTATGTGACCACCCCTTACGGTGACAACCCGACAATCATATCATATGTATTTACTTCATATTACATTTTTTTTTGTAATCAGTCATATTTTTTATGCTGGACGGTGTTCACATAGCTAGGAGGTGCAGCTACAAGTACCAACTATGTCAAATTTAAATTATCTGCATTCTATACGCTCAAATATCTGGTGAAATTGTCCAATTCATCAGGCAATCTGTACTGCGTATATAATCTTCCCTTCCACCCTCTTGCGTAGCTGGTGTAGAGGGGGGGGGGGGGTCCCCACAAACCTCCCCCCCTTATTTTGTACAGTGATGATATTGCCAGCACCCCCCGACATATTAAAATCCTTGCAAATTTTTAAATTTATAATTTATTTTTTTAATTGCATTGTTGCCAAAATATACGTATAGACGTATAATCGGAAATCAATTATGAAATTAATCATGCAAATTACAATTTTTTAAGCATTGTTTTGAAGTGATTTGTAATAAACATAACAGTAGGACCTATTATGTCAACATCGTCGGAAATTGATGAATTTAACTGTTTATTTTTCATTATTTATGTTCGTTTCTGTTTTTATTCACGTATAGTAAAAACTGTTCAATCAATCGTCCTGTCCTGAACAATGCTTGGAGTTGTTCAATGTTCAGTGCGATCAGCATCTTTTTTGGGGTGGAATAAGTTCGATAGCATTCCGCCTTGCAGCATTGTTTCAAGATTAATTTGAGTACAGAGATTTGTAATCCTCGATGTAATATCAGATAGCTAATACAAGTTAGACAGCAGAACGGAGCCATAAATCAGTATGGAAAAGCTCCAGACTAGCCCATCCATGCACTTTGTCACGTCGAGTCGCAAACGCGCCAACCAGACGAAATTGCAGCGCGCCAGTCAGCCCAAAGTAATTCCTGCTGAAATGCACTCCAGCTAGTCATTAGTATTATTATTATCAATATTATTATCATTATTATTATTATTAGTATTATTATTATTTTATTGTTGCAATACATACAAACTCGGTCAAAACCGGCATAAACATGTTGTACGGACACAAATGTCAAGTATTTCCATGTGTTTACCTTATTAAAATCTACTTAGAACTACTTAATATATCTTCTTCTTCTTCTTCTTCTTCTTCTTCTTCTTCTTCTTCTTCTTCTTCTTCTTCTGCTTCTCAAATGCCCAGATTTGGCTATACTACTTAATATATCATTGTCCACATTATTTTTTCCAAACCGAACTGTGGATGCTATGTACGGTCGTGGCCGATTTGTACTCATCCCAGCATTCGCTCTTTGTACGGTGGAAACCACGAAAACCACCATCGGGATGGAGAACTTCTTGAAGTCTTCATTCTTCTTAGTTCAAAAATTTTCGCACTATCCTACACGTGTTCAAAATAATTGCTTTTTGCATCTCGATGTATATGTTCGGTTGGAGACCAATTAGTTTAATACTGTCATGGAGTTTACGTGGAACAATGCCATTTGCTGATATAATTAACGGTATAACAGTTACATTATTCTGCTTCCACAACCTTTTTATTTCAATAGATAATTCCTTATATCTGTTTATCTTTTCCCGCCAAGTTGTCTCTACATTGTGGCATAAAGGGACGGCAACATCAATTAAAATCGTTTCTTGTTTCTTCTTGTCAATAAATATAATATCCGGTCTATTGTGATGTATGGTTTGGTCTGTAATAACTGCCCGGTCGTAATATAATTTGTAGTCTTTACTATCTAATACCTTTTCAGGCTTGTATTTGTAATACGCAGTGGTTGTGTTTATAAGTTTATACTTCATGGCTAATTTTTGATGTACAATGTTTGCAACTTGGTTATGCCTATGAAGATAATCTGTTTGACAAAGCATTTTGCACCCAGATACGATATGTTCAATTGTTTCGCCGTTCAAATTACATTTTCTACATTTATCTTCCACTGTGACGTCTTTCAGTATGTATTTTTTGTAATTGTTAGTCTTGATTACCTTATCTTGAATAGCGATCATAAATCCCTCTGTTTCGCTGAAAATGTCCCCGGACGTTAACCATTTGTTCGATGCTACCCTATCGACGCTATCCTTAAGAAGTTCTTTATAATGTCTGCTATGTAACGTCTTTTCTGATATTCTGATCTCTTTTGCTGTGTCAGAATTTAGTTTTTGAAGCAAGTTTAAATTTCCGTCATTTAAATTGAGGGGAGAAAGCGACTTGTCTGCCGATACTATAGCTCTATGAAGTTGTGAATGTGGGCATTTTGTATAAAAGTACTTTCTCAGAATTTCAATTTGTTTATAATATAAATTGTTTAAATCAATCAAGCCTCTTCCCCCTTTTTCTCTAGGTAGAGTCACTCGTTCTATTGCTGACTTAGGGTGATGACTTCTGTATTTGGTGAATGTTGTGCGGGTGAGAATTTCTAGGGCATGAAGTTCTGTCTGTGTCCATTTAATAATTCCAAATGAATATGTTAGTACCGGTATAGCATAAGTGTTAATTGCTTTGATCTTGTTTTTACCATTCAATTGTGTTTTTAAAATGGATCCTATTCGTTTCTTGTATGCAGAAATTAGTTTACTTTTCATCAGTTTATGATCAATTCGTTTAGCCTGCGCAAATCCTAGATATTTGTATATATCTTCTTCGTCCATTACTCCAATCCGGTTGTCTTCGTCAATTTCAAACTCTTCTAATTTCGTAATCTTTCCTTTGATGACATGAAGTGACTTACATTTATCAATTCCAAAATCCATACATATATCTCTATTATTATTATTATTTTTATTATTATTATTATTATTATTATTATTATTATTATTATTATTATTATTATTATTATTATTATTATTATTATTATTTTTTTTTTTTTTTTTTTTTTTTTTGGGCGATAAGGGGTGATGATGATGAATGACAAAAGTCCATGGCTTGTACCCAACCGCATGACCCATCTCTGACGGCTAAGCGTGCCTTATAGGAAGCTTCAAGCTTGAAGCCCCATCTATACCAGAGGCAAAGAATTTTTTGGTTTTATCTACGTAACTTTTTGTACCATTACTCAATAGTCATCATGCATTAGATTACTTATATAATATATGTGTGTGTTAAATGATTCTGTTCCTGGGGGTGGTGGCAAAGTAACGCTCCCCCTCCGCCCCCCGCCCCAGCGCTTCCGACGATTCTGTAATCGGTAGCAATTGTCCGGTAGGGTTAGATGTGTCCTGTTGTTAGTATACATTTAAATGTGGGCCTAGTAGTAAAATTCAGGCGATCATTCTCGTTTAGTCCTTATTTTCTATGATGTTGTTATTAGTTCATCAATCTGGAACTGACCGAAGTTGGGTGTGCCGCAAGTTAAATAAACATACAGCTCGCTTTGGTCACACGTCTTGCGAATCAGATCCACTAAACCCACTAGAGACAGAATACCTTCCCCGAATAACGTTGCAACCAACATTTCAGTAAATTCACTTTTAGGTGGAAAAACGTTGCTCATGCCGTAGTTTGAACTATACACCTGTATTGTATTCTTACTCGTTTCTGTTAGTAGTTTCATTCCTGCATAGTACCCATTACAAGTTTAACAACAATATGTTGTCATCAATTGTTGATAGAGTAGGCACTTGACAAAGACTTGTCATAAAATATAGTAATTTGGAGTCGTTCGTCAATACGTGATTAGGAAATCTATTAAGAGACAGATCCGAACTCATAAAAGACCAATCTCAGCTAGATTACGTACTGACTGGTCGTAAGACACTAATCATAAAATATTACTTCTATGACTTTCCCGACGAATGGCGATATTATGGCAGTTGCATTGTTACCGTCTTGAATGAAGTTATATCCCTACTTCCTTGGGATAGGTCGTGGGTCATAGATCACCACTGCACTCTCGCCCCGTTTCCTTCCGTCCTCCAACAATCTTTGAACCATGCAAACATAATATATATACGACAGTAACGTTGGTAACTTCGTTGTGTCCCAGTAAGTAAGTTGGTGAAGTATGGTCGAGTGATCCTGTAATCAATGAGCTTGCTAGATTGACTGTCACTTGGGCTTTTAGATGCTGTTCACACTAACTCAGTCGGCATGTAAGTGAGGTTCACTCCTCTTACTGCAGAATCGTTGCCTAGAACAATATGCAGGGGACCATTGCCGGTAGGAAATTTTTAGGGATAAATAGGCCTACTCTCGTATCACCATTACATAGTTTGTGTAAAACAATATGTGAACAACTCAAGATTACACTATTTGGTTATGTACTTGAGAAAGAAATTACATATTCTAATTTAGCAATATTTACATATTGGCATTACTTCCTAGATAAGAAAATGTACAAATAATAAATAATAAATCAAGCATCAGGCATACAATTCAAGAAACTATTACTATTAAAAGACAATCACGTGGGATTGAATTGAACTGAAGTTACTGCAGTGGTTCAAATGTGACTCCCTTATAACCACAAGAAACAGAAATCGTGCACAAAACAGAACACTATCTCAAAAGGGTGTAATGAGAGGGGAGAAAAACAGGGGGGTAGAGCCGGGCATAATTCCTTTGACATTTAGGTCGAACTCGGCTCCACGCCCGAATTGCACCAGTAGAAATCCGGGTGGCTGATAATGATGGCAGAAGGTTTTTTTAATTTATAATGTGGATTCAATTCCATTACTTCTTGGCTTAGGAATAAGTAAAAGGTGACTTTGGAGCCGTCCTAGCAACGAAGCACTCAATAAATTCAAAGCTGTTCTGAATCGGCCTTGTTGATTCTGGCATTTGTCCGCAGGTGTTCGCACTGTCCAATCACTGATTCATATGTTTCGTATTTGAAATATCGATCTTTTTTATTGGTTATCGCTCACTCGTCGATGGTGTTCGAAGCCTACAGGGTTGGTTTAGTCACTTTAAATTAAAGTCTCCCACTGCAAATCAGTTTAGCTACTGAGTGGGTGGACTCGAAATGTGAATTTATTTATTTTTTATTTTATTTATGCGTTCGTGTAAATCTTCAAATGATTCCAGTGACTCGAATGAATTAAATCACTTCGAGACATGAATGAAACATTTACGTTAAGTTGCGGTCCTACGGATTAAACGGACAAGATTTCATAAAAAGGAGAGAAAAGTAGTAAAAGTTTGTATTTGACTTTTTGTGTCAGAAATTCCGAAGTTAGGACCATTCGCTCCGACAGCCATGGCCTACAATACACTGTTCTAACAACTTACTTTTCATAACGTGTTAAATTCGTGTCCAATACAATTTCAGCGATGGTAGAAAGGAACGAACTTTTTCACCTCTTCATCAATTTCAATATTTCAAACAGTAAAAATCTTTAAATCATAGACAAGACTTCGACTGTTTCAGATGTGTTTTACGTTATTTTAAATATACTTCAAAACAACTTAAAACTATATTTATTTTATTGATCACTTATATGGCAAGTAGTGAACTCCACTATAAGTAGCATATTATGATCATACTTTTCTGTACGAATTAATCTTATGTTTCTAAAGAAAATATTATCTTTAAAGAGCCGCTGTCTTCAATACTTATTTTGCTAAGAAGATTACCGTTTTCCGGTACAAGATTACATAAATACTGCAAAAGAGAGATCAGAGATCAAAACCTGAGTGAGGATTGCGCAAGTCTGGATAATATATTGCACTCACGTGGTCCGCACACGTGGTTATCCTACTGTTTACACACACACACGAGAACCAATCATCGTCCAGTGTCCAAGGTCACGTGATACATTGTCGAGCTGTGATTGGTCTAATAGACTCGCTTAGTTGCAGAGCACCTTGGATTGTGTTCACCCGGCGACAGCTGATACGATTATAATGCAAGTGGTTCTTATAACTCGCAAGCTGACTCCTGGCCACTCGTCCAGGGTCCCCCCTCCCTCCCCCCCCCCCCCCCCCCGTGAAATTTGCGAATGGGTATCAAACCGAAATATGTATGTGGGAATAACTTAATTTCACAAAATGTAAACGAGAAGCGCTCAGATCACTTATGATGTTGAATTTCCTTACCTAATTACTAGAGGTGTTTGTTTTTCGCGGACCGCGAAATCGCGAAAAGTGTTGATAAAGAAGGGGGAGATAAACAAAGTGTATATCTGGTGATAGGCACCTTAAAAACATCAAAAGTTCACCGCGAAAATTCGCGAAATCCGTCAATTTCCAGTCATAACATCGAAATTTGTATTAAAGAGCGAAATAACACGAAATCTCGGTTGTTTTTAACTTATTATTGTAAACATTTTTAGAAAATTTGAGTTTATTATTACAGTCAAACGTCATTACAACACAATCGTGGGGACCTAATATTTTTTTCATTATAATGATGATTTCGTTAAAAAGATCAAAGATTTATTTTTGCTGAAATTCGGCGTCTAGCAGAGCAAACGAGTACAATTCTGAGGGATTTTATGTGACGGACAAGAATATTCTTATATGTGTTGTGACTGCCGCCTTTAATTCGACCGTAAAGACACACTTGACAAACACATGTAATGGTAATGTTAATACACTTCGTATTAACTAGTACTAGGTTGTACATACAATTCAAATAAATTAAATTACATTAAAATTCTTTTTTAATTTAAACATGTTTCTGGTGAAATTTACAGTAGGAAATCTCCCAAAAAGCATAACATCGAAATTATTAAATATATAAACGAAATTTAAGAAAACATAACACCTTTTACAAACACCTCTACTAATTACACACTAGACTGACAAGTCAAAGCTAAAGCCCCAACCACAATTGTCGGCATCGTGATTGTAATCGGGATTGGGATCGCAATCTCTTACATTATTTTTGTTAAATCGTTACGACATTACGATTTTATTGTGAGCAGCACCGTAAGAATCATGTAAGTTAACTTTTTCACGATTTCCGGATTGTGATTGCAATCCCGATATCGACAATTGTTGTTGAAGCTTTACCCTCTATCCCAATATTATATATCCAAACCACAGCTTCAAGCTTTCAAGATTGTACATATTTTGAGGTTATACGTCAAAATACGCTTATTACGGATAACGAAATTAAAGAACCCTAACCACAAATGTCGGCATCGTGATCGTAATCGTAATCCGGAAACCGATCGTGAAAGAGTTAACTAACTCGAGTTCTTATCGCGCTGTTCACAACTAAATAGTAAGGTCATAATGGGAATCGGCATCGTGATCGGGATCGGGATCGCAATTGTACATAATATCATGATAAATCATTACGACATTACGATTTAGTTGTGAACAGCGCCCATAAGAACCAAGTAAGTTAATTCTTTCCCGATTTCCGGATTACGATTACGACCACGATGCCGAGAATAATTGTGGTTGGGGCTTTAGAGTTTTAGCATTACACACAAAACATAATTATTATGTTTCGTACCATTCAATTTAAAAGGGACCTCAAAGTGGTTCCAAATAAATAGCATAAACCAGCAAATCTTTCTTACTTTCTTTGAGGGAAAAAACTAGGCTTCCTACGCAAACCGCATGCCGGACTGAGTAGCAGGCTAGAGGGCTGCGTATCTCCAGTTGTTGACGTCACAAGCCATGGCTTGATTTATTCGTTGCTCCCCTCCGCATTCCGAGTCGGGAGATATTCTGCATTTTGAATAAATGTCTGCTATTCAAAAGATTATTTTTGGGTATAACAATCGCACTCTAGCCCACGCTTTGGCATTCTATTGCATTCACTTAATAACGCAGAGAAAATCTAAGAGTGATCTGTGCATAAGAATATTTCCAGTTGCCTCATAGTTTTGGGACAAGTTACCCTTGCATGTATGTCTCAATCTACAACACGTCGCAGACAGTACAGAGCATATATTTATGTGTTGCTCATTTAAACTTATTAATGATCATAATATTGTAATAAATCAAATTAGGGAATGTTACAGGTAAATTAAACAAAATGTACAGCTAATTGGTAAAACACTCTTTGAATGTCGTGATTACGACATAACGCGCAATTGGTTAGCGGAATTTATTTAATGTGTGTTTTATGCTGGCATCTTTCAACGAATTATTATCTGATACAACTTTTACCTACAAGTACAACAACGTTTTATTATAGTTGTAGTATTAGATAGAAAATCAGTCAAAACCGGTGTTAATATAACGGTGTATTAATTAAACCCTATTATTCAAAAGCATTGACCCCTAAAAGTTCATAAGAAATACAGGCTAAACCAACCTGAAACCTTACGATCGGCAAGCCTCAATATGTCGCTGACATAAACTCAGTATAACATTAGAATTTTAAAAAACCGTATAAAGTTGTTGGCAAATTGAATCAACCGTCTTAAGAGTCGCCAATGTTACACCATCTTCTCAGCTTTCTGTTAATATTTCATTTTTGAAAGCCCCTTCAAGCCGGAAGGATACGGCGATCATAGCTGTAAGCACCGTGTCGTTTACTGCGATGTGTGATCTATTATTCCACTAGATGAGAAGTTACTTTTATACCTAGTAGGTTAAAAAAGGTATATCGGTGTCTACAGCAAAGAAATAGTCATAGAAGAATGTTAAATAATTATGAACCTGATTATTTATTTGGATATCTGCTGCACCACAGATTACGTGGGCAATTAATCATGACAATCATGCTAATGATATGAAACATGGGGATTTGACGCTACTAATGCTAGTGAGACGTCCGCCAAAACACAAATGATTAAGAGTCTACGGCAGGTAGCGCAGTGGATTTCTTAAGAGGCTGCGGCAGTCACAACTAAAAAAACGTGAGAATATTGTATGGTTTTCTGTTTGTATCTTTAAAATAACTTTTAAAATCGATTTTAAGGGTAGTAGATACCGTACTAGATATTATAAGGGTCAACAGTGAGATGACGAAACAAACTATATGCAAACTTCATTATGTTTGGATAGAATCCGATAATGCGATAGTAGCTCAATCATCGGATTTAATCCGAACTTTGAATTAAAAGATGGAAACATAGTAGAACAGGTAAAAACGTTATATAAAACCTAGTAGTTGGACTATACACTGTTCCTTGTCAAGATCAAACAATTAAAACCGCAATATTTCGAGCCCTAATCAGAGCTCTTCGACGGGCGAAAACAAACCCGTTTTCGCCCGTCGAAGAGCTCTGGTTAGGGAACGAAATATTGCGGTTTTAATTGTTTGATCTTGACAAGGAACAGTGTATAGTCCAACTACTAGGTTTTATATAACGAACTTTGAATGTTATGATTTTATAAGTTGTAAAGATTTGAAAAGAAAGTCTTAAATTCCCACAGTTTTTGAGCTATGACTTCCGCAGCCTCTTAAGAAATCCACAGGGATGATGTGTTTGATTCCTGCACTAATAATCTACTAAGAATGGGCGACACTGTTTTCAGTTTTCGAAAATACGCTCAACATAAAACATTAGCTTGTGACAGAAAAACATTGTTTTATTTCTCAACTTTTCATCGGCTTTTACGCTTGCCAGAATATATATATATGAATCAAGGAGAAAACGAGTATAAGTAAGACATCTTTACCAACACCTTTTCAGATGGTTCTTGAATTCCTTATTTGTGAATCTGCAATCACGCGATTCTACTAAGGCAAGAAGAGAACCAAGAAATAACCCTGTGGTCCAGCTGGCGTATTTCAGACTATAAAGAATACGCTCTATGCAAGTTCTAGACTTGAAATAAGTCTGCGCTAAAGCTTGAGCGCGTTTAGCAAAGTGAATAATGTATGCCGAGCTTATTTTAATATCCTTCCCGGTTACGACCAAGTATTTGAACAGTTCGATAGTCAATACGATAACGAACGCATACTGAGTGTCAGTAACGGTAAACATTGCTATATTCACACAATCAGAATCTCACGAAGTACCCCGAAGTTGATCACGAACTACACCGAAGTTGCTGCCGCACGAGTTAATCAAGGTTTCTGTACTGTACGACGTAGTTTGTGAGTGTGTAGGTGTACCAAAAAACTGATTCGTAACTCCACGAGCAGCTTCTCACAAGAGTTATATGCTGGTGACAAACCATTTTATTACGGTTAAAATACGAATGAAAACTGCATTCTACATTTGACTTTTGTTGATGTATGAATTTTCATGAAACTTGGCTGAATGGAAAAGCGGCTAATTGAAAACAACCTAGTTTGTTTCTGAGTATAACATCTCTTAATAATATTTTCTCTTATAAGATTCTGTACAAAACTAGTGTACACTAAGTTCTAAGCGAAACATTGAAACTTGTAAACTGAATTTTGGCGTGACTCTTAACAACACTTTTATTTATCATCTAACTATATTGAATAATAACTAGGTGTAAATAAAACCAGTGCACGGATTTTTTCTTCCGCCAGTACAGAAAGCGAACAAGAATTAAAACTTCGTACCGAGAGACGAAAGAGTTTGTGTAACAAACGTTGTCACGACTCACGGATAATTGTTTTTCAGAATAATTAGGTTATTAACAAAGTTGTTCTGAAGGAATACACACAAATATCAGGTATACATTTTTAATTTTGCACTCGGAACTTAGTGCACAATAATATTTTATAAAACTAGCTATATTACATACAAGCATGAGTCCCCCCCCCCCCCCCCCCCAAGAATCCCCAAGAAAAGAACCAGTTTTAGATGTTTCCAATAAGTCGATCTTTCATTCTGCCAAGTGTCATGAACATTTGAGAAAGTTTACTGGGGTCGATGCAACCAACTATCAGAAATGTCAGAAAATTCTAAACCAGATATGTATATTAAAAAAACATAATTATTTAAATGTAGCATATAATTTGCATCTGTAAAGACAAAAGTGATGCATGCGAACTTCCACAGCTTCGTTAAGAAAGGGAATCCTCGATCATTGCTTGGTGCATTAGTTAGTTATTCAAATTGGCAAGAACTTAAAAATGTTTACCAATTGTTGATGTAATTACATTTGTAACTATTTGAAGGGACTGATATCGAGTGGACGGGCAGTTGCGAGGGGACCTATGTTGTGTGTGTGTGTGTGTGTGCGTGCCCTAGTTAGGCATCGAGTGGACGGGCAGTGGCGAGGGGACCTATGCTGTGTGCGTGCCCTAGTTAGGCATCGAGTGGACGGGCAGTGGCGAGGGGGCCTATGTTGTGTGTGTGTGTGTGCCCTAGTTAGGCATCGAGTGGACGGGCAGTGGCGAGGGGACCTATGTTGTGTGTGTGCCCTAGTTAGGCATCGAGTGGACGGGCAGTGGCGAGGGGACCTATGTTGTGTGTGTGCCCTAGTTAGGCATCGAGTGGACAGGCAGTGGCGAGGGGACCTATGTTGTGTGTGTGTGCCCTAGTTAGGCATCGAGTGGACGGGCAGTGGCGAGGGGACCTATGTTGTGTGTGTGTGTGTCCTAGTTAGGCATCGAGTGGACGGGCAGTGGCGAGGGGACCTATGTTGTGTGTGTGCCCTAGTTAGGCATCGAGTGGACGGGCAGTGGCGAGGGGACCTATGTTGTGTGTTTGTGTGTGCCCTAGTTAGGCATCGAGTGGACGGGCAGTTGCGAGGGGACCTATGTTGTGTGTGTGCCCTAGTTAGGCATCGAGTGGACGGGCAGTGGCGAGGGGACCTATGTTGTGTGTGTGTGCCCTAGTTAGGCATCGAGTGGACGGGCAGTGGCGAGGGGACCTATGTTGTGTGTGTGTGTGTGCCCTAGTTAGGCATCGAGTGGACGGGCAGTGGCGAGGGGACCTATGTTGTGTGTGTGTGTGCCCTAGTTAGGCATCGAGTGGACGGGCAGTGGCGAGGGGACCTATGTTGTGTGTGTGCCCTAGTTAGGCATCGAGTGGACGGGCAGTGGCGAGGGGACCTATGTTGTGTGTGTGCCCTAGTTAGGCATCGAGTGGACGGGCAGTGGCGAGGGGACCTATGCTGTGTGTGTGTGTGCCCTAGTTAGACATCGAGTGGACGGGCAGTGGCGAGGGGACCTATGCTGTGTGTGTGTCCTAGTTAGGCATCGAGTGGACGGGCAGTGGCGAGGGGACCTATGTTGTGTGCGTGCCCTAGTTAGGCATCGAGTGGACGGGCAGTGGCGAGGGGACCTATGTTGTGTGTGAGCTCTAGTTAGGCATCGAGTGGACGGGCAGTGGCGAGGGGACCTATGTTGTGTGTGTGCCCTAGTTAGGCATCGAGTGGACGGGCAGTGGCGAGGGGACCTATGTTGTGTGTGTGCCCTAGTTAGGCATCGAGTGGACGGGCAGTGGCGAGGGGACCTATGTTGTGTGTGCCCTAGTTAGGCATCGAGTGGACGGGCAGTGGCGAGGGGACCTATGTTGTGTGTGTGCCCTAGTTAGGCATCGAGTGGACGGGCAGTGGCGAGGGGACCTATGTTGTGTGTGCCCTAGTTAGGCATCGAGTGGACGGGCAGTGGCGAGGGGACCTATGTTGTGTGTGTGTGTGTGCCCTAGTTAGGCATCGAGTGGACGGGCAGTGGCGAGGGGACCTATGTTGTGTGTGTGCTCTAGTTAGGCATCGAGTGGACGGGCAGTGGCGAGGGGACCTATGTTGTGTGTGTGTGCCCTAGTTAGGCATCGAGTGGACGGGCAGTGGCGAGGGGACCTATGTTGTGTGTGTGTGTGTGTGCCCTAGTTAGGCATCGAGTGGACGGGCAGTGGCGAGGGGACCTATGTTGTGTGTGTGCCCTAGTCAGGCATCGAGTGGACGGGCAGTGGCGAGGGGACCTATGTTGTGTGCGTGCCCTAGTTAGGCATCGAGTGGACGGGCAGTGGCGAGGGGACCTATGTTGTGTGCGTGCCCTAGTTAGGCATCGAGTGGACGGGCAGTGGCGAGGGGACCTATGCTGTGTGTGTGCCCTAGTTAGGCATCGAGTGGACGGGCAGTGGCGAGGGGACCTATGTTGTGTGTGTGCCCTAGTCAGGCATCGAGTGGACGGGCAGTGGCGAGGGGACCTATGTTGTGTGCGTGCCCTAGTTAGGCATCGAGTGGACGGGCAGTGGCGAGGGGACCTATGTTGTGTGTGTGCCCTAGTTAGGCATCGAGTGGACGGGCAGTGGCGAGGGGACCTATGCTGTGTGTGTGCCCTAGTTAGGCATCGAGTGGACGGGCAGTGGCGAGGGGACCTATGTTGTGTGTGTGCGTGCCCTAGTTAGGCATCGAGTGGACGGGCAGTGGCGAGGGGACCTATGTTGTGTGTGTGCCCTAGTTAGGCATCGAGTGGACGGGCAGTGGCGAGGGGACCTATGTTGTGTGTGTGCCCTAGTTAGGCATCGAGTGGACGGGCAGTGGCGAGGGGACCTATGTTGTGTGTGTGTGCCCTAGTTAGGCATCGAGTGGACGGGCAGTGGCGAGGGGACCTATGTTGTGTGTGTGCCCTAGTTAGGCATCGAGTGGACGGGCAGTGGCGAGGGGACCTATGTTGTGTGTGTGCCCTAGTTAGGCATCGAGTGGACGGGCAGTGGCGAGGGGACCTATGTTGTGTGTGTGCCCTAGTTAGGCATCGAGTGGACGGGCAGTGGCGAGGGGACCGATGTTGTGTGTGCCCTAGTTAGGCATCGAGTGGACGGGCAGTGGCGAGGGGACCTATGTTGTGTGTGCGTGTCCTAGTTAGGCATCGAGTGGACGGGCAGTGGCGAGGGGACCTATGTTGTGTGTGTGCCCTAGTTAGGCATCGAGTGGACGGGCAGTGGCGAGGGGACCTATGTTGTGTGTGTGTCCTAGTTAGGCATCGAGTGGACGGAAAGTGGCGAGGGGACCTATGTTGTGTGTGTGCCCTAGTTAGGCATCGAGTGGACGGGCAGTGGCGAGGGGACCGATGTTGTGTGTGTGCCCTAGTTAGGCATCGAGTGGACGGGCAGTGGCGAGGGGACCTATGTTGTGTGTGTGCCCTAGTTAGGCATCGAGTGGACGGGCAGTGGCGACCCAACAAACATTTTGGTGCCTTCCCGCACTTTTCCCGATGTCTTTTCCCGCACATTGCATATGCGGGTCCTGTAAGGGAAACCCGTACAGGCCCCGCCTAGAAGTGTCCTACTGGCCGATGTCGGGTCCCGTACGGGTTGCACGCCATCTTCCCGCAATCTTCCCACTTGTATCCCGCAACCTTCCCGCACGGATTGCCCGCTATCTTCCCGCTAGTATCCCACAACTTTCCCGCACACGCTGCCCGCTATCTTCCCGCTAGTATCCCACAACTTTCCCGCACAGTCTGCCCGCTAGTATCCCGCAGCTTTCCCACTAGTATTCCGCAACCTTCCCGCTCGGATTGCCCGCTATCTTCCCGCTAATACCCCGCAGCTTTCCCGCATGGGCTGCCCGCTATCTTCCCGGGGCCCGTCCCCCGGCCGCCCCTCATCAGTGCATGACATTGAAACAAACTGAAAAGTAACACAGTTTTTAGTTTTCAGTTTAGTTTCTTATTTACCCCTTTCTCAAATAAGCGTTTTATGGTTATTATTAGTAGAGTAATTATATTTATCTGTGGTCGAGGTGTGATACGAATGAACATAATGTGAACATTGGAGTGAAACTTAATCTATTTATAGGTAAAGCCAATTAGCAACAAAATTCTATTTTATTAAATCCAGTAGTTTCTCTTTTAAATAAATGCAATTATAGTCTCGAGCCTAATACAGCAATTGATTCTAAAATTGGATTAAGTTCCTAGTGTTCTTATTGGACAAGGAAGTTGGGTTTAAAAATAAAGAAACAAAAGCAATAATGTTTATATAAAGTGCAAGTGAATTTTATTACTAAAATACGTAATAATGTACAATTGTTATGTAATGCCTCTGATACTGTTACTGAATTATTGATTACTGTTACTTTGGAGAATCTGAAAATTGTTATGTAGTAAGTGTGACATGTTCTTATTTTCCTACTTTGCCTTAACAAGGAAAACAAGATTGTTATCGAACCAGTATTAAGTTTAACACACCAAACTGGTATATTTATTATATTTTTTTTAGGTCCTCACAAACTGAAATAATAACAGTTCAATGCCCTGATACACTACCATAGATCACCACGACATGAGATCATGTTTTTGCAGCAGACACTTTTTAATAAAATGTTCATAAAATAATGTAGATAGGCATATAGCATAATACCACTATATATATATTATAGTGCTATGTGATCGAGCTGATAGAGAATGTGTCTATGTATGTATTCCCTAGTTATATACAATCAATAAGGGGTAGCATGTGTACCTACTCGTTTAAATAAGTTCAATACACACAGAGTGATACATCATCACGTATCTACCTACCAACTATTCGAATTAGGAAAATGCTATTCATGACACGTTTGTTATACATTACTACATCCACAAGATGCAAGTTGAGTTGTTAATCATAAATGAGCAATTATGAACAAAAGCAAAGCAACATAAATATATTTACACGTTATTACTCCATGTTTTGCTCATTACTATTACACAATATTCAATACAGTATTACTAATACAATTTTGATACAATACAATTAATTAATTTAATAGAATATTCAGTAGTAGGCTATCTATTTACATATAACCCTGAAGTATGGATGGGAAAGAACGATTTATTCCTTAACATTTAGGCTAACCCCTTAAACCAATCACGTTTAAACGGTTAACTGACATTTCTATTTTCATAATAAAATCCAAAATTAATAAATAGGCAACTGCATAACATTAAAAAAAAATCATAACGATTTTAACGTCACGTATTCGATTGTTCTGCACTTGAAAATAATAATATAACGATACATATTTGAGGGCTGCGAGTGGGGGTTCAGCCTTTGTTGCCATCAACGACCCGCTTCTTTGCACGTACCGTTCTTCCGCCATGACGATCCCTGGCATTTGCCAGCCACAATATTAAGATTTTTTCAATGTCATTGACTTGGGCAGTTTTGGAGTTGGCTCTCACAGCAACTAAAATAAAGTTAAAGATAAATTACAAAACTGTATCAAGTCACAGTCCAAGGCTTTAAATAATTTTGGTGGTTTTGTAGACCCATTTGCTAAAACTAAAGGATTCACGTCAATACAATAAAAATAATAGAGTATTAAAAAACGGCCTAGCTAGATTAGAGAACAATTATTTATTTTACCGTCAAATGGCAATTAATAACCACAATGGAGGGCAAAGTGTCAATAACCACCACAAAAAGGTTTCATCTGAGGGCAGTGGACATATGGCTATAAGGTGCTTTTTATGTTAGGTGCTGCTGTTTATTTTACAAAATAAAATTATGTAATTCTGAAGAGACAAGCTGAAAAGCGCTAGTATGCACTAAGCAGGGCGTGCAAGCGTGAGAAATATGATTTACACTTTTGGACAATTTGTTACAAAAATATAATAATTCATTGCTATTTTTATATTTTTATTATCGACCCACACCACCCACTCACAACGCTCTTTCTCCCCCCCCCCAATATGGGTGAAGACCTAAATTGTAGTGTGTAGTAGACGGCCCGAACTGAAAGGGGGACGGGGGGGTCGGGGGTGTTTGGCCCCCGGAAAATGCATTTTTCAACGTCATTTTTGTGATAATCTGTGTGTTTTAGAGCAGTAGAATGAAAAAAATTGTCAGTTTGTTTTATAAAAGAATATCTCGTTTTGAAGTGACTCTGTGAATATATTGTCTTATTTTTACTTTGTTATATGTGCTTAAACTTTGTCTACACATTTTATTTATTCGTAAAAAAAACAAAAACAAAAATCAGAACACTAGAGGTTCATTGCAAAGCTTATCGTAGGTATTAACATGGGCGCCGCAAGGGGAAGCAAAAGGGCATTTGCCCCCCTTGGATTTGAGGAATTCAAAATTTTAACTGACTATACGATGCGCGCCAGATGCGCCATTTCATATAAATTATGTAAATAAAAAATAAGATAACTAAATAACAAATATTTTCTAGTTTATCCGTCCCGTCACGAAACTGTTATTTTAACGCGATCCGATGAAATTGTTATTTGTTGTGTATACATAAATGAAAGAACCACTGACTTGACTGTTACGACCGGGGGCAATATGAGCACGCCACCCCTGGCCCCCGCACCACTCGTCACATGCTCACGGACTAGCCTCCTATCCTTTTATCAACATTTCTTATGTTTTTTTTTCTATACTTACATTGCATTATATATGCATTTTACTTTTTGTACCTATAGTCAATCACAGCCAGACGAGCCACGCTCTCAAATGATATTGTTCCTACGTGTTTATAATTGCTTTTCCTTGTGTTTTGTTCAACTTATATATAACAACTACGCAGGCATTCTATATTTGTGACTAGTCACAAGATATTGGTCCTACGTTTTGATGATTTCCGTCATGTAGTATAATTTTTAATTTATTTATACGAGCACATATTACCTGTTAGTACACACCAAAATGGAACATCAAACCCATTTCCTAATCAAACCAAATCCTTATTCAAACGGCGCGTTTGCAAAAGATTGAACTTAAGCGAATAGTTGTCGACTCTGGCTAGTTAAAATCCTGCCAGAAAAGATATATTTTGATAAGCAAAGTATGTGAGACGAAGCCACAGCCGTAACTATTTTTTATACTACTAAATTATGTTAGATCCCTGTCTAGTCTAGATCATCGTATTAATCAATCAATGCATATTAATTTTAGATTGTATGCTTCCTTGTATGTATGTATTTTTATTTACCTATAACTAAGGTTATATTAAAAAAGGAAAATATTGAAGCAAAATGTAATACAATTATTATTAGTCGTAAATAAAATTCGATGTACATTCGTCCAACCAAATTAGTAATTTCCGATCGAATAGCTCAACTTCGGTCTTCAGCCTGATGTTAAAGTGAACGAAACCGTGTTAGCAAAGCAACCCAAAAACACAACAGGATTTTGAAGATAATATTTGATAGCATCTTGAAAATATGAATACGAACTTAGAAGAAACCTACCTTAGTATTCTTGATTTTCAGGAACAATTGCGTCTTCACGTGATTTTTATAATAATGAGCTTGTCCATAACGAAGTTGAATCCTATTTTTCGTTTTAAAAACACGAGTCGTCAATATACCGTTGCCACTTGCCAGTCAGTTGTGTTCTTCTTTCCTTTCTTCCGACCACACACACTCACACACATACACAGTCCACGACACGGATCAATATTCAATGGATTAAAAAAAAATCGCAATAAGATTATGATACTAATAAAGCCCTAACTTATTTTATTTTTTCACGAAAGAACATGATAGCACACGTATAAGTAACGTCTAACACCCACGAAGTATAAACTTGTTGTGTAGTCCAGTCAGTGTTTTGGACTGTTTTGCTTACCACGGTGGGATTCCCACCCCACTCCGCCCGAATCTTATCACCACTATAGCGAGCGGCACCGTATTACAAAGCTTAGTAGGACTTGTAGCATAGATAATGAATGAACACGTTGTAATTTCTTATCGGTGGTGGTCGAATTAAGTACGGTTATCATCAGCTACATAAGCAATATCACAACACATAATAACAATACAAAGAGAGCCTTCTTCATAGTGCGGTATCCTTTGTCATTACAGTTTTCTTACAGTTTATAAGCACCAAAGATACTTTTTAAACTGAGCTTTTTAAATTAACAATATGAATGTGCGTACGATGCATTGTAGGTTGTGCATACTGTAACTAGTCTCACTTTCTCGAATTGAATGGACGTAAACAATACTTCCTTACAGTAGACGTATATTGAGAAGTTACTTTTTTACCTTATTTATTACCACTTCTATAATGTATATCATACTCATATTGTATAGATATGAGGTATAACAGTTGGCTATAATGTCAGGTGCATGATGTTGCTAAATTTGAAATTAAGCTTCAGCGACACATTTTTACAATAATACATGGAAACTTTGTAATCTTCAAATCGTTCATTGAATTCAATTAATTTGTTCGTTGTCTTATCTGTAAATGAAGAACCAATACAAATACAATAGATAGTTGCAGACGAGTGATTACCAGCTAGCCTATTTAAAATCCATTGATTCTATGTAACATCTGTCATTTTAAATATTTCTGGAAAACACTCAAAACAGGTATAAATCCCTCCCCCTATGCCGTTGTCATTACGAAACACAATTTTCACATAAACAGCATTATCATAATAGTATTCATAGTTTCATACTTACCTTATCTAAGAACTTCATTTACTTCATCTTCTCAATTCGATCATCAGTAAGTTTTTGATTATCACTGTGACGTATCGTAATACCATTCATAAAACGTTTTAACAATATTATTTGATGTAACGTACCATATCAAAACCATCGAAAGCCAAATCAGGAAAAAATAATAAACAATACATTTCTAGAAAGTATACTATCAACTACTAACCAGTAGTCCCCCTAACTACCAACAACTCCCATTTCTGTAACTACTTGGATTTATTAGAAATATAAAATGGGTTTTATTAATACATTTATTTACTTATTCATGGTTATGAAGGACTTTAACTTGTGAATGGAATTTTGAATGTGGTATAGAGCGAATAAATACTCGAATAAATCATTGGTATCTATCGTCAATCAAAAGATAAAGATAAAGAACAAAGAATTATATGGTTTACCCGGACGTACGTAACAAAAACATCTTTTCCAAATCTTGCCCTTTCTTCGCGGGATCCTATGTGGGTTATCCCATGTTTTTCCCGTACACGGGACGTCCCTTACCCTTCCCTCGCGCTTCCAGTGTAGGGCGTCCCGTGACTTTCCCATACACGGGACGCCCCTTATCATTCCCAAGCGCTTCCCGTATGGGACGTCCCGTGGCTTTCCCAGACAGGGACATCCCTTAACATTCCCTCGCGCTTCCCGTGAGGGATATCCCGTGAGTTTCCCAGATGCGGGACGTCCCTAAGCCTTCCCTCGCAGGCCCTGACCGGCACATCCCACGTTTTCCCGTTTCCAGCAGTTAACCCGCACATCCCTTGACTTTCCCGCACGGGTCCCGCAGTATCATGTTTGTTGGGGAGGGGACCTATGTTGTGTGTGTGCCCTAGTTAGGCATCGAGTGGACGGGCAGTGGCGAGGGGACCTATGTTGTGTGTGTGCCCTAGTTAGGCATCGAGTGGACGGGCAGTGGCGAGGGGACCGATGTTGTGTGTGTGCCCTAGTTAGGCATCGAGTGGACGGGCAGTGGCGAGGGGACCTATGTTGTGTGTGTGCCCTAGTTAGGCATCGAGTGGACGGGCAGTGGCGAGGGGACCTATGTTGTGTGTGTGTGTGCCCTAGTTAGACATCGAGTGGACGGGCAGTGGCGAGGGGACCTATGTTGTGTGTGTGTGTGCCCTAGTTAGGCATCGAGTGGACGGGCAGTGGCGAGGGGACCTATGTTGTGTGTGTGTGCCCTAGTTAGGCATCGAGTGGACGGGCAGTGGCGAGGGGACCGATGTTGTGTGTGTGCCCTAGTTAGGCATCGAGTGGACGGGCAGTGGCGAGGGGACCTATGTTGTGTGTGTGCCCTAGTTAGGCATCGAGTGGACGGGCAGTGGCGAGGGGACCTATGTTGTGTGTGTGCCCTAGTTAGGCATCGAGTGGACGGGCAGTGGCGAGGGGACCTATGTTGTGTGTGTGCCCTAGTTAGGCATCGAGTGGACGGGCAGTGGCGAGGGGACCTATGTTGTGTGTGTGCCCTAGTTAGGCATCGAGTGGACGGGCAGTGGCGAGGGGACCTATGTTGTGTGTGTGCCCTAGTTAGGCATCGAGTGGACGGGCAGTGGCGAGGGGACCGATGTTGTGTGTGTGCCCTAGTTAGGCATCGAGTGGACGGGCAGTGGCGAGGGGACCTATGTTGTGTGTGTGCCCTAGTTAGGTATCGAGTGGACGGGCAGTGGCGAGGGGACCGATGTTGTGTGTGTGCCCTAGTTAGGCATCGAGTGGACGGGCAGTGGCGAGGGGACCGATGTCGTGTGTGTGCCCTAGTTAGGCATCGAGTGGACGGGCAGTGGCGAGGGGACCGATGTTGTGTGTGTGTGCCCTAGTTAGGCATCGAGTGGACGGGCAGTGGCGAGGGGACCTATGTTGTGTGTGTGCCCTAGTTAGGTATCGAGTGGACGGGCAGTGGCGAGGGGACCTATGTTGTGTGTGTGCCCTAGTTAGGCATCGAGTGGACGGGCAGTGGCGAGGGGACCGATGTTGTGTGTGTGTGCCCTAGTTAGGCATCGAGTGGACGGGCAGAGGCGAGGGGACCTATGTTGTGTGTGTGCCCTAGTTAGGCATCGAGTGGACGGGCAGTGGCGAGGGGACCGATGTTGTGGGTGCACCAGATCGATTCGACTGGCTCCACTACGGCGACTGGGCAACGTTTGCCGGCTAAGGCTACAGTATTGAGAGAGTGTTTTGCCGCCATGGCTTAGCCACATGGACCACCCCCCTCCACCCCCCCACCCAACCACCCACGATGCTACGCCATTCATCGCCATTTGCCCACTCATAAACACCAAAAAATTCAATGGGTGTACTACCGATGCCACGATACTACAATGTGATCACTACACGTGCATTACACAGTCAGTTCGCCCACGCGCTTCAAGCTCCACAATAGTTCAGCAATTACAGTACTGTCATTACATGAAAACTACAACATTAATGTGTATTAGCAAAATAATGGCACGCGATTCTTCTGATGAATAATAATAATTATAATAATAATAATAATAATAATAATAATAATAATAATAATAATAATAATAATAATAATAATAATAATAATAATAATAATAATAATAATAATAATAATAATAATAATAATAATAATAATAATAATTATAATAATAATAATAATAATAGTAATAATAATAATAATACAAATAATAATAATATTAATAAAAATAATAACAATAATAATAATAATAATAATAATAATAATAATAATAATAATAATAATAATAATAATAATAATAATAATAATAATAATAATAATAATAATGATGATTTTTTTAATCAGGATTATTTAAAGTACACGGTGGTAATTTACGTAAACACAGTTACATTCTGAGAAACCAGATTGGCTTGTCCGCAGAGTACACTCATGCGCTTAAAAAACCCACGGGTACATTTTAACTAAATATACACATAAGTTAAAAGCACATAAATAATATAAAACAAAGTAACATCTCAAGATAATTGATGGAATATATATATATTGAATAAAATCGACATTAGGATAGTATTGTAGAAAAACAAAACTAAGCGAAGTACACTTAGGCCTGACATTCGCACTTCCCTTAATCTGACCATTAAATATACACAAATAAAATACAAAAAAAGTGGAAAGAAAGAAACAAATTAAGTATAGTATGTCTGAAACATTAAAAGAAGAAACAATGCCCAACTAACTTTATCTAACAACCATCGTATACAGTTATCTATCACTAATCTAAAAGAGTCAAAAAAGAAAAAATCGTTTGGAATATTATTAAAAATATTAGATACAAGCGAAGACAAAATTGGCTTTCTCCATATTTACTTATTTATTGTACTGGGTACTTAAGATTTAATTTTGTTTTGCGATCAAGTAAATTTAGCTTATACTTAAGATACTTAAATAGCTCAGCTCCTAGGTAGAATCGCAAATTGCTAGATACACACAATCATGAACTCTCGAACTTACCCGAAAAGGTTTTGGATAAAAATATAGTATCTTTACAACCCTTGATTTATTGAAACACTCCACCGAATATTCGTATAGTATTTCATAAAAACTTAAATCCAAAAATTTTACTGAATTCTACACATATTGTTGACCTTTAAAAAAGATGTACGTTTTATCTCCGCTGGCGCTTACAGCAATTCAGGAAATAGTCATCCTCTTTCATTTTTATTATTCTCTAGGAAGTTGGCTGTGTAATGACAATATTTTACTTTGTGATTACCACATGCTCAAGTACTGTGATCATTACATTTTTTAAGTTGTCATAATTGAGTACATTGCGCACAGCATTTGAATGCGCGGCCATATACTTAAAGTTTGAATAAATAACCGGATTATAACCTACGTAAGCATTGTCATAAGTTCCAAAACATGCGTGTTATGTTTTGTAATGTGTACCTGACACACTAAACCTATGAATTAAAGTTAATAGTTGTACGTAATGTACGCGCCCTAAATACTGAAATGTTAAAGTAATAGAAGGCGAAAATCAATGTGTCGCAACTTTTTGAATAAATGGTGTAATTAATGAAAGCTTTTACAAACAAATTGTAAATAAATAGTTGAGGGAATCAAATTAAAGCGAAATCTCTTATTATAGTAATGGAGGTTAATACACGGAACACACCAACTTAAATAAATGGTATAGCCGGGAAAAGAATGCAAATTCAAATAAAATAATGGGATCGAGTAACAAGCAAGTGGTGAAATGAAACGAAATTATACGATATTATGATCACATCTTGACCATTTTACCTTTTACTTCACTATAATTTACAGTCACTTTCTAGGCACTCCATGTAACAGTTCCACTATCACTATTCCATGTCTAATTCCCGTCGTATACTCACAGTTTTCTATTCTGAAACTTGAACTGAAAGTCGGCGTTCTGGTGGGGGTCTAGTAAGCAACGGTGTTCCCACTACACATTCCATTAGCGTTTCTTCATAACCCAATAATCGTCTCGATTAGCAACGTTGTCAAAAATGAGATGTAAGAACCAAATCTCATCATCGCATACATAAAGATTGAAGAGTTCCATTTGTTCTAGATCTATCTCCCTTTAAGTCGAAAAGCGGAAAAGCTAATAAAGCAATTTTGGAGACAGCAGAAATTCATCGATAGTCTTGATAAGAGTTTGAACGTTATTTATTTTATTTATCTGCTAAACTGGCCTACAAAACATAAGGCATGTAGTTTTAGAGATCTTCGTTCTATTCTTTACTGCGTTCGGATTGCTCTTCAGACTTTAGATATCTTCTTTCTATTCTTCAGTGGTTTTGGTTTGTTCTTCAGACTGGCTGAGGTTTTAGATATCTCTTTTCTATTCTTCAGTGGTTTTGGTTTGTTCTTCAGACTGTCTGAGGTTTTAGATATCTCCTTTCTATTCTTCAGTGGTTTTGGTTTGTTCTTCAGACTGTCTGAGGTTTGAGATATCTCCTTTCTATTCTTCAGTGGTTTTGGTTTGTTCTTCAGACTGTCTAAGGTTTTAGATATCTTCTTTCTATTCTTCAGTGGTTTTGGTTTGTTCTTCAGAGTGTCTTAAGGTTTTAGATATCTTCTTTCTATTCTTCAGTGGTTTTGGTTTGTTCTTCAGAGTGTCTGAGGTTTAAGATAGATTCTCTTTCTATTCTTCAGTGGTTGTGCATTGTTATTCAGACTGTCTCACGTTTTAGAGATATATTCTCATTCTTCAGTGGTTTCGGTTTATTCTTCAGACCATCTTACGCTGTTCTTTATCGCATTCTTTTAAGCAATTAAGAATCTTCATTTTTCTATGGTCTATAACTCGACGATTTCATAATACGAGCTAAAAACATTCATTAAATGAAATACAAAAACGGCTATATGTACAGTTTTAGAACTTTTCCAGTGTCTATCCAAAAATAGCAAATTATACTTGTTAAGTAGCCGCATCACCGGAAGCAATATCATAATACGCGTTCTCTAGCTGGCTGGTTTGCTTTTTGCCGAGTCTCAGACGGAAGATTATTTATTACGGCTGCGAAGCGCATTGTTTGCAGTTATTACAACCGAGATACTTGATGTAATGTGTGTCTTTAGACCCCCCACCCAGACAGTTGAATCATAATATCCATGACTAGGCACAGTTGCTCAGCTCAGATGCATTGAACAATATGGCCCAGTAGTCAGTGGATATGCCATCACCACGAAGCTGTATCTTTACAACCACGAGAAATTACCATTTATTAATCATATTATCCTGAGAATGATAATATACAGCATAATAAAAGTGAGCACACAATTAGAATATTCTGGTTTCTTATTCACTACCGACTGCATGATATGATCAATACTTTGAATATTATTATCAGAAGTATCAGTATGTTTGATTGTTAAATCAATAATTAGTACCTAATCAAAAGATGAACAACAGTAATGATTATACTTGAGATATTTATAGCATAAAGCCTGCAGTGGTCATGAAACCAAATATAGCGATATTCTCACCTTTCAGTACATTATTCAGATATTATGAGACAACAACAAAAAACTTCGTCTGGTTGAGGTGGCTCTGTCCTCGTAGTGACCGGTGGCCACAAAGATGGCTTTCGTGCAAATCTTTTGCCAGTTTGCATTCATCTCATATATGAAGGCATTCATCTTCATTCCTGGTCCAATGTTCACATTGTTCTTGTACATAATTGCCGGGCCTCTTTGCGATCTGAACATCTCCCCCTTCCCCCCATGACGACCCCAGCAACGTGTGATGGATCTGATGAACTGTGAAGATTCACATATTTTATAGTTCTCTAACACATCTTGTTCATGTGTTGAAGTTAAAAAACAATATCTACAATAGTTTTTGGTTTATGATTTTTTCGTCCTTAGGTGTAACACAACAGTATGTATCGATTCACAAACAATTCATAAACCAACAACTGTTTTTTCCGATCTTCCCAACCCAATGTTGGGTTCACTCTTCACAGTCACGCGTTCTTTTGTACACTTATTTAAAAACATGAAAAAACTTGCCAGAATGGCATTTTAAATTATAATTGTTTAAATTGAATGCATTCAATTGAATGTTCATCTAGTATATTCGCCTTCAGGATGGCACACGATGGCTGGATCGTGAGCTCTAGCTAGCGTGCTTTACGATCATGTGTTTATGTTGCAGTTGAATATCTCACACTATATTCTCAAGGTCACAGGGAGTACAGTAGTAAAACGTAATTTATGTTGAATACAGAACAATAAAACAATCCAGCTATATGTTTTGCTGTACAGCAAACGAATGAGACGTAATAACGCTTGAACTTCATTCAAGCTACATTGGTGAATACAGAATATGCCATAACTTAGCAGACCTCAAGATAAGACATACGCTGTTATCATTATACCTACCTATTTATGATCTAAATATTACAGTATTTAAAAATTTTGGTACAGTCGATGACTCTTATCTTTGTAAATATATCAAGCTCCAGAAACTAAGGCCTGGATTCACAAGGGGTATTTCTAGTTTTAACTGTAACTCCAGAATAACTTTAAATCCGTTGTAAAACCAGACCCAGGTCACATGAAGATGCTAAGGTACTAATTCTTGGTGGGAACGAAAATAGATTGAACATTGTAATAATATGTTTCAAAACTGTATTTTCAGTAATGAGCCTGGATTCACAAGAGGTTGAGGTAAAATGTTGGACTGGTCTTAGAGTTAACACCACAAACAGAATTAGGACCTATTGTGAATCCAGGCCCAGGTACTTTTTATTTTTTTATTTTAATATTGGATAATATCTGATAAAATGGGAAACCCATCCCCTGATGCAGAAAAATGTTAATATGTACATCAATTCAATCTAACGTCTCGTTAACCTGTTTATATTGGAAATCGCAAATTGTGACTGGAAATGTGTTTGATGGTGATGTGTGTGTTTTTACAGTATGTAGAACCATTTCAAGCAAAGACAGTAGGTAGGAATTGAACCAACCAATACCAAGGAACCAATCAAACACCCTTACATACCTCGTCAGTCACCTGAAGAGGGACACATCAGGGTACAACTAGTCTGCACCGTATAACGGGTATTCCTACGAAAAATTATTATTATCATTGACAGTTTTACAGCGGATAGTGACTTTTACGGAAAGCGCTGTTTACAAAACCATCAACGAAGGCAGTCTGTTTGTTCCTAAACATCTAAGGAAAATATTCTGGTTTTGTTATTTCTTTTGAACTACTTTGAGGTACAGGAGACGTTCAACAAGAAAACAGTTGAAAGTAAAGAGAGCCAATGTTTTGAGTTTGACCCATTTTTTTTTTTTTTAGTTATGATAACCACCCAACTTGAAAGTGCGCTGCCAGACTATTAAATGTGATTGAAATGTGTCCCGCTATTGAAGTAATTAGCGCCCAAGACACTATACTGAAAGTGGCTGTCTCTGTATTATTATTTATAAATTCGTAAAATTGCCGCAAGAAATACCTAAAACAGCAGTTTAAAAAACAAACAATATGGTTTGTATTATATTACATAACTCGTACCAAGTGTTCATTCTTTGGGCAATATTTTAGATTTAGTTTTTGACTATGTTGTCAAATTGTAGCAGTTTCAGTTAAAAAAAAGGAAATCTTCGAAGATCACCTGAGACAAATGGTAGAATTGGCCCGCGATAAAAAGGAAACATTTGACCCAATTGCCTCATATCATGTTGTCTATTACAATTTCAAAGATATAAGATTAATAAGTCCTATGATAGATGCAATTCTAACAATCCTGGGATGTTTCAAAGCGCTTCGTAAATTTGTCGAACCGCTTGGAAGCCTAACCGAGGAAATAGTTGTGTGTTTTACGTTGGTCGATTTTTATTTTAAGTAACCATTGTTTAATTAGTTTTGTTTCAATCTGTTTTAATTTCTACCCTTTAAGCTGTGTCGTAGAGTGTAGTTTGTAGCAGATATCTCGTTTTTAATATATCCATGTTATTCTGCGTGTCTAGACAATCGCTTTGGTTGATAAAAACGATATTTAATAAAAATATCTTTTATTATTACAGTTTTATTATTATCATTATTATTATTATTAATATTTTTATTATTTTTTATTATTATTATTATTATTATTATTATTATTATTATTATTATTATTATTATTATTATTATTATTATTATTATTATTATTATTATTATTATTATTATTATTATTATTATTATTATTATTATTATTATTATTATTATTAATACTATTATTACTATTATTATTGGACTTTAAAATTCACGTTTTGGCCACAGTTCTTATCTAGATAATGTGTTAAAAAAGAAAAAACGCTATATGACTGATCAGTGCCCAAGTCAAGATTCGAATACGGATCTGCGGTCTACCAGACGAGGGCCTAATCAACCACGGCCAACACGCTGGCAATAACTTATATTGTATAAAACTATCTGAAACACTGAATATCTTTACTAGAGTGGTGCTAAAAATGCATTGCCTTTGCACAATTGCGTTGAATTGCAATTGTTGGTCTAACTATAACCTAGAACGTTTCAAGACTGTTTACATAAGTGATGTGATAGTTACTTTATGTAGTTCTTTGAACATTCACAGATTCTTAAATATTCAAAGACGCTATGAATATGTAGTGTAATACACATAAGAGGTCGCATTCCGACGCTGTTTTCATATCTATTGTCTACAGTACTGATTCCAGCCAGACCGATGCTTAGAGCTGGAACCTTGCGTATATTGAGACAAATTTTGGCTGCCACCGAAACTTTTGTCTGTTGCCAACATGTAACCTTCTATCCTTAGAAGATGCGTGATGAAGACTGTTCAATATGTATTTGGTCAGAAAACGTACAACAGTTCCTTCACGAATTTAATCGATATGTTGTAATATTCAAAATTGACCCATCGTCAAAACAAACCCATATTTGACCCAACGAAGAATAAGTACAAAGTAAACGGAAAAGTCACGCGATAAATTCGCCATAGATTAACTGACGTAGGTAGAAACACTTTTAAAAATCATTTTGAAGTGGAGAAACACTTAAAGTGGGAGACTTCACCATTTATTGAGTGAATCATACTGCTCCAAACTTACAATTTTTCTGCATTTAAGTATCATGTCTTCTTAAAAGTTTTGTTTTAAAAGAGAGAGAAAGAGAGTACTTTGTACAATCAACGTCTTGAAAAAAAAAAAATGCACATCCTTTGAATAGCATTCACATGTTCACCGGCTGTGTGGTACTTGTTTTATTAGAAACAAACGGCGGCAGGAGCAGAGTTTGCAATCAGATAGAAAGGCACTTCCTTCCGTTGGAGGGTTTAGAGTTTTCATTCTAACATTACCCTTGTACGCGATTCAGGAGCACCGAGATATCTTTACTACCATCGTAACAAATACCCTGGATTTGCGGTCTCTACAGCCAAAAGGACCGTACGTGCACGAACAAATAAAAGTGAAGAGATTTTGCGAGAACATTGATTGAAAATTTAAATGTCTTCATATAATTTGCCGTGTACTGGAGGTAAATTACTTATTGTACGATTTGAAACAAAAGAGGCAGTAGATAAAGATCTGAGGTCAATATGAGACTGATTATGTCAAGGGTAGTACAGCCCAACCATACGTTCACGGCCTAAAATACGAAGAGTACAGCTTCACTCTTTCAAAAATGTTTTTAAAATAGGTCATGATGAGTTATGACGATGACAGATTCAGCTTTGAACGTGAAAATATGGACAAGATTTTTTCAAACATATAACAGAGAAGAATGATTGAGAGAAGTCAGCTGAATCTGGAGCAAATAACGCTGATGTGAAGATTGGTCACATTATTCTAAGCTTATCGAGAGGCCATTAGCAAGTAAGAGTAGTCTAGCTTCGTTGCATAGACTGGGGTGTTTTGACACATCATTTGTCAAGACATAGGTGCCGTCTCGATTCAAGATATCCAATGGTTTCACAATCCAGCCTATGCAATGTGTATATAAAGTGTGCATACTGCATATTATGCGTGTATGTATGTAATTCATCAGATTTCGTTCAACGTGTTCAAGTTATATTTAAATAATGTAAATTTAGAAAATGTATCCGATTCGCTCCACTTCAGCATTGATATGAATGTGATATAACAGCTTTGTAGATACTTAAAACTTCAATACAACACAACAAAGGCACACGTTTGATGTGTGAACCCCTTAGTTTAATGTTGGATGTACAATATGTGTTCATTCCCGATAGGGATTGATTGCGAGTAACAGAACGTTTCTCTACGCCAAATGGTTTTTAAAAGCTTCATTTTTAATTTTGTGCTCGATGATTTCTTGGAAGTATTCTATGAGCTGTGGAATTGATCGACTTGCTTCCGTTTTATATAGTGCGAGAGAATAGGTCTATAGTGCGCTGTCCTAGAGCCTAGAATATACAATCTCAATCATCTTTATCATCTCAATGACATTTATTGTTCCTTTACGTCTCTATCTCAACCATGCTATTGCTATTCGAGACATTTTATGAGGGCTGATAGATGAAGATGGACACGAAATTTCTAGCACGCTCACTCACGGCTGCTTCCCTGCGACACTAGCGCGCGTATAGCGATCACATACTTGACACTCGCTGTAAGGCCTATCTTTACAAAAAAAAAAAAAAAACTACCTCAAGTTGTTAAACGATTGATATTTTTTAATCTAAACAGTGTGAACTCAGATCAGTGCAGTAATTTAAAACATGTAAAGAAATTATAGCTCTACGTAAATATGTGTTGAAATTTATATTTTCTTATTTGGAAAACATAAATGAGGCCTGGCCTGAAGATCGGTCCTGGTTTCAACCAGGCAACCATGTGTATCTCAATCTCACTACCCTTGGCGGAAACACGTACCACTATAGTCCATAAGCTGCGGCCGCACAGATGGAGAGTAGTGTAGGAGGGAAGTATCCATTACATGCATTCTTGTGGCGCCTAGCCTAGCCAACCAGTCTAGGCCAGTGAATCATCACTAGCATTGACTCTCTACCCACTATCCTCCAACTACACCTTCGTATGTGCGGCCGCATGCATAGCGACAGAAATGACTAATGAGGAACTGCATGCGCTTGTGTTTGTTGCTTGACCATTGGTCGACATTCGCTACCTACTGGATACATTCTTATAGGTACTGAGACAGTGGTGTAGTGGTGCGTATACGGGCGTATACGCCGTATACGCACTGCTCCGGCTAAAACACTTTCGTATACACACTGGTTTTGGTTATGATACGAGTGATACGCAATGATACGGTCGTAACATGCCTCGAATGACGGACACATTATTCACGATTGTCAGCTTTTCTCCATTGATAAAATTGTGCTCTCTGGCACTGGCATTTAATTAGCACAAGGCCTCAAAACCTCTAAGACCACCCTTGGATCTGGGAGTCGCGATATTCAATTTTAAGTCACGCGTCCCGCCAATACACCAAGTGGGATACAATTGTCTCGTTTGGTAAAAATATTGCGGTGTCAATTATCAACAGCCTAGTATCAACAGATATACCTATATGGCCACGGGCGGCGTGTGTGTTGCCAAACCACTTCCCAAGCCCCAAATCGTATTCCTGAACAATTCTCGTCAGTGTCAGTATTCCAATTATTTTTGGTGATTTTCTGGTTTTGCACTACAAAAACTGCAGTATTTCGGCATTGCATTCAGTCCGGTATTGGTATCTAAAACTCTCAAGTCACACTTTTTTTAAATCGCCTGCGGCGCCATTTTTGGGGGGCTCTGTCCCCCAATCCCCCCCCATGTTCTTTTGTCTGAAAAAATGTGTCCCTCCAGCTCCCTCTGAAGCGTATACGTACTGGTAAATTTGGCACTACACCACTGTACTGAGATGTGATGGATTACTGAGTAATAGAGGTACAGCACATCACATGCAATGACCTTGGGCGGTGTAGATCCAACATCGTGATAACCTTGACATACAGTAGCCTTATGCAAACCACAACACTTACACACTTGACAACAGGTTAACATTTCTGGCATCGTGAATGTCTACACCTTTGTACACGTCATTTTTCACCTTTTTTCAACAGCTATCATTTTGTGATACTTTTTTATTCTTTGTTTTTTTTTGGGGGGGGGGGGGGGGGGGGGGGGTTCTGTTCATTAAAATTTGTATCAGATCTAATTATCTTTTATTTGTCGTAGGAATCCATGTTGTTCGCAACAGTATTCGAGTGCGTTTTATCTTTCAACCACTCAACGTTGGCTTTTCTGATTTTGTATTTATTTGCTGGTATTGTATCTGGTATTGTTAGCTAGACAAATCGTAGACGCGCGTAATGTTTTACTTTTCTTAATGATTTCAAAGCATGGTTCAGTAATTCTTCAATCAATACAACTATTGGAGGCAGAAATTTGTATTTCTAATTGTTTTTATGTAGAACTGTCGAGTCATGTGTAGTAATCTTGAAAACTTGATTTAAACTTACACCTAGGATAGTACAATCTACAACGTGATTATACAAAACAGGGCATCCAACTAATTAAGCTTATAATAAATATAGTTACAATAAATTGATATATTGGCTGCAATAATAATATGTTTCAGATTTAAAAACACAATTCAAATACTAAAAATCTGCCACTAAAGAATTTACAAAGTGCAGCAAAATACACGAGAAAACCCAGAGAGCTAGCTAGCATACAATTTGTATAGAACAAACTAAGTTACAACATGACAAAGGAAAATCTATAAAACTCGAATTTCATCAATCCGGAAGACAGCAATACCAACCCATCCCCAAACCCCTATCTAATATTTCCGCACGGATTTTGAAACGGCTTTGCTTCTACTAAAGCTACAACATAACTTGTTAAATTTACTCGGGTCATCAACCACGAAAACTTCTTGCTCTGCTATACAAACTAGCATAATAACAACATTATTGATTAAGATTATTTTGCTATACATGTATATTATGTTCATTGCGATTTGGTATACAGTGGCTACTATACATAATATGGTACAGTATCAGTAATTGAACGAAGACTACAATATATTATTATCATTTGCGTAAAATGAATAGCTCCCAAATTGCGGAATGATGCTGTATTATTTTTATTTCCATAAACGTGCACTGAAGGACAATAATAAAAGGATATTGATCGTGTTTCTTCGCCCAAAATTACATGCTGGCTTCAATATTAGCAGCCGTGTAAAAAACTGTTGCTTTTTATTTCATTCCCTTTATGAGACGTGGTTGATAGGTTGTCTTTTCGCTTGTTTTATAGTCTATAATCCTAAAACATCTTTAAAAGTGACCTATAAGCATATTTTGAAGATACTTAACTAAAATAGCATTTAAATGTAAGTTTGCATTCATAATAGGAACATCACACTCGTAATCGGCAGCGTAAGTAAATCAAGGATAAAATAACAATATCTATTCTGCACTCATTTCTTTTTAGCCGGTAATGGTAACTGGTAACTATTATCACGCTTATTCTATTTATTGATTCGTCAATTACATTTAGCCGAAAAATAAAAGGGTGAGTGCAGGAGATTTGTTAGATCTGTAAAGATATTTTCTGACCTACTATGTCGGCAAGTGTTCATACCGATCAACATTAACAATAATTAAGGCCTGGTAATGGACTCGAGGGGGGTAAGGGGTAGGGGTTAGTGGTCTCATATGCCGCAAATATGGCCGGCAAGTAAATCATATAGAAGAAGAATGTGAAATTTTGAGAGAAAAGATGACCCCGGCACTGGGCACCGGTCACCGCGAGGAGGGACCCACCTCGACGGGATTATTGCTTATAGTAAAACGTGGCCACGAAAAACTATGTGGAAATATCGCCAAAAACAAGTTAACAAAACGTGCTAAATTGTTTTGTTATTTCCAAATGATGTATCACCGGGTTCCGAGTGCGATACAACGTCGAACTAACACGATTTAAACGGGCCTATGTTTGAACTCTGTCGCAGATTTACGCAAACTGCACAGAACTCGGTAGCTCGAGTCACAACTCACTTTGCCGTCGCTAACTTAAACTTATGTTGCGAAGTTGATCTATCTATAGATGGGAAATCAGTACAAATGTTCACATTGTTTTGCCACAAACTTAGCAGCGCCAACGTGAACGTAATTCAGTCGCCAGTTTATATCAGCTCTAAGGACAACTTTCAACGTCAACTTGGGAGATTCTAAAGTAGTTCAGCAAGGTTTGAACCAAAAATCAAATGATTTATTTACTTAATTCTACCATATACCCTGGTGAAACTTGTTTTAAAAGGAGGAAACTAAACAATGGCAATGAAACAAGATGACACACAATTAACAAAATAAAATTGAAAAAGTTAACATAACAAAACTGATTTCTACAGAAAAGAGATCATGAACACTACAAAGTTTTTTATAAAAATTTAAAATTGAAAAAATTGAATAAGCTTGACATATTACAGTAATGCACACACAAAACATAACAAAAAGTAAAAAATTGAGAGAGAAACATTAATAGAAACAAATTACATTTAAATTAATTACGATGATTTTCAACTTTCACAGAGATCTTTAATTTTTCAGTTAAATAATGACAATTTGGTGTTTAGGTCTCCGATTTTGGTAAATAAGGTAATCGAATCGATGAGAGGATGTACACATATGCCATCTATGCCCAAGCCATGAACGCAAGACTTACGGTATACTGTTTACTTCTAGCCAATCCACTCAATCTTATCATGCCCGCTTACACCCACGTAAACAACCTTCAGTCGGAATCACTGAGGTGGGAATGAAACCCACGACCTCCCGCGCTCAACTCGAGTATCGAGTGTGCATCGCGTTTCGTCCAAAAATTCAACACAAGTACAATTTTTTACCAAAATATTATTATATCGGCTCAGTTTATTTCGGCTCAGATATCCGTGAATCAGTAAAGGAACAATATTACTTTAATTCGCTGATTACACGTGCGGTCTTTCAGCTAAGCTGAGGTTTTGATACCTTATTTCTTATAACACCAAGTAAACATTCTTGATGAGGATCTATCTTCAAAATCTAGATCACAAACGAAAACAATATTGACAGCGAAATGAGGGCATGACATAACCATGTTTATATCAAGAACGTGGCTTAAAACATGTGAGCGGGATTCTGTCCGGACGATTTGTCAACATGACCAAGTTAGGCGACATAAAGCTCATTTCAACTCGAAAGCAAAGGGACTGTTAATATCCGTGGTTGTATAATATGTTATGTGGAAAGAAGAAATATGGCATTTTTAAATGCACATTTACTTCTTTCTGTTCTGTTGTCTAGACTGGTGCAGACCGTGGAGCTAAAGTGGCCTTAACGGTCTTGAGCAGGTCTTGGCGTATACAGGGGGGGCTGGGCGCCCTTAGCCCCCCCCCCCCCCCCCCTAATCTAATCCGTTTTCCTTCCGTAAACGACGTAACACTAACTTTTACAAGTCACTTTCCATGGTAACTTAACATTTCTGTTAGTCTTATATTGTGGACTAACTACACATTTAACAAATTACATTTAATGCCAACAAACTAAACGTTTACAAGGTTTCTATTTTTGGGTAACTTACCAACCCAGCCGACATTTGTATTATGATCGTAGTGAGGAAAGACCTTCAATCTCTGCGATCGAACTAACAGTAATGATAACTCTTCCTACGGTTACGGGCGTACGGGCATCTCACCAATATACATACACTGAAAATAAACTACAAAACCTAAATTGTTTATGCTTCTTAGAGCCAGTCTTAATTTATTGCATATACCTTTTAGAGTAGTTAATACTGAGCGCGGCAACACTTTGACAAACTGTTGTTTTATTTTGAATTGTAACTAATATGAAATCACTCAAAATGATCGAGTCTGGCCGTTTGCATAAATAATTATTGCATTTGCATTAAACCTGCATTAATAACACGCTATTGGTATGATGAAACGTTGTAATTTCTTTTAAGAGTCTACCGACCGCTGACATGTAGAGGTGCTAAACTTGACCAAAAGTAGCATAATTTATTGGTTTGGACGTGTTGTCCCAGTAGGCCTATCGACACCAGTGATCAGTATCACATCTCGGCTTGCTAATAATAGCCACATAATAACAGCTTCGAGTTGAGACGCGGCTGTAATCATGGGGTAATGGCATAAAGCCACCGCTCATACCTACTAATACTCTCTCACGACGAGATTATTATTCAAATTCAAAGAGCGAAAGGGGAAGAGAATGTAGATTCTTGGCATATTTTACGTCATCGAAGAATCTTGCACGTCTACAACAACTTAAATCTTGTTAGGATAAACCTGCCGCTGTTTTCATTTCGAATTTTGATCATTTCTTTCACGTGCAACTTATTTACACGAGAATTAATCAAAGTCTACTATTAACCATGCACAGTCACAGCATGTTTAACATATGCTTACAAACGAGTTACATACATCTTATGTATATATGAAACATGGCAGTGTTGAGAGCAAATAATGGAGATAATTATCACATTGATTTCCGAGTAGTTCACATCTAGCTATATCTATACACTATACATTCATTGGTTATAGCCGTTAGAGTAACATTTTAGATCTAGTCATTTGGTGACGAGTTACATTTTTCTCAAAATAATTGTTCGATAGTGTACACGTCCCTTCATAATAACCGTTCATATTTCTTACAAGCTCTCATCAGGGTGCACCAAACCTACCACTATAGCACCACTATCGTCTACCACTAGCAATAGCACGCACTTAATAGCACCACCATTACTACCACTACCACTACCGTCTACCACTAGCAATAGCACGCACGCACTTAATAGCACCACCATTACTACCACTACCACTACCGTCTACCACTAGCAATAGCACGCACGCACTTAATAGCACCACCATTACTACCACTACCACTACCGTCTACCACTAGCAATAGCACGCACGCACTTAATAGCACCACCATTACTACCACTACCACTACCGTCTACCACTAGCAATAGCACGCACGCACTTAATAGCACCACCATTACTACCACTACCACTACCGTCTACCACTAGCAATAGCACGCACTTAATAGCACCACCATTACTACCACTACCACTACCGTCTACCACTAGCAATAGCACGCACGCACTTAATAGCACCACCATTACTACCACTACCACTACCGTCTACCACTAGCAATAGCACGCACGCACTTAATAGCACCACCATTACTACCACTACCACTACCGTCTACCACTAGCAATAGCACGCACGCACTTAATAGCACCACCATTACTACCACTACCACTACCACTACCACTACCACTACCACTACCACTACCACTACCACTACCACTACCACTACCACTACCACTACCACTACCACTACCACTACCACTACCACTACCACTACCACTTCCACTAATACAATTATTTTCGAAGTTAATTTCGAGGTGAATTTTACAGCTTTTCAACTGCTTGATGAGTGGCGAACGAACGCATAAAGACTTCAAACTGAACGATGCTATTCTCATGCAACTAGGTTTGTAGCTCTGATTCTTATCTCATAGGTACTCGTAAACACGTAAACACTCCACTGAGGTTGCGAGCGGGAGGGGGGGGGGGGGGGAGGGGCGGCGATGCGTGCGCGTACGAGCTCCTATCACCGAGTTAAAAATTGCCCACAAGTTATTTTTTGTATTTCTACTTTTCGACATTTTTTAAGTAATTATTATTATTATTATTATTATTTTTATTATTATTAATATTTTTACTATTATTATTATTATTATTATTATTATTATTATTATTAATAATATTTTTACTATTATTATTATTATTATTATTATTAATAATATTTTTACTATTATTATTATTATTATTATTATTATTATTATTATTATTATTATTATTATTATTATTATTATTATTATTATTATTTTATTGTTGCAATACATACAATCTCGGTTAAAACCGGCATAAACATGTTGTACGGACACAAATGTCAAGTATTTCCATGTGTTTACCTTATTAAAATCTACTTAGAACTACTTAATATATCATTGTCCACATTATTTTTTCCAAACCGAACTGTGGATGCTATGTACGGTCGTGGCCGATTTGTACTCATCCCAGCATTATTATTATTATTATTACTACTTTTATTATTATTATTATTATTATTATTTTTGTTATTACTATTATTATTATTGCTTTATTGAAATGTACACATTTGGTTTTTATTATTATTAACTAACAAACATTAATACAAGTCACAAAGGCCTACCTGTTTAATATACACACACATCGATACATACATTTTGTAATGGAAAATGCAATTTTCTCGAAAAGTTGGGACTATATATATATATATAGTAACCAACAAAATCTAAAAAATCATATATATATTTAATATAAACATGGGATTTTATCGTAAATAAACACAAGTTTATTCCTGTATTCAAATTGGCGTAAGTTCAAGATGAAATGCACTTTTTATTATCAGTTCCTGCTGACTTAAGACAAACAGTAAAATGTTGAAATCATCTTTGACAAACATGTTTGTACAATAACGAGCGATGATTTTCAAAACATTAATTTTACCTTCACAACTGCAAATTCTATAAATGCTTAAATTTCATCGGTCATACGTTGCACCAATACATTTTAGAATTCTGTATAGTGATACATTTTCGAAAAGACGATTGATTGCCCGTGAACAGTTAACCTAGGGATTTATAGATGCAGTCCAATGTTCTCAATTTAACATTTATATATCTTCTGGGTCAAGTGTAGTTTCAGCGACGATGTTTTATTGTTTAGTTCTCTAGTCTCTAGCAGACACGTTCTTTAGAAGCATTCACCCAACCCACTGGTCTACACTTAAAACAGGTAAACCAAAGTCGCAAATCTTCAAAACACTGTTCTGTCTTGGGCTTTAATACTTTACTGTAAACAACAACGTTAATTCCATTTAAAGTACATTCTACATGTCTACCTTCCTATATGTGATACTATTAATTACTAAAATCATTTCTTTTTGTCTTGTATGTAATGTATTATATATATGATTTCTTAGATTTTGTTGGTTGCAAAATGTAAAGTAAGAAAACATTTTTCGGTTAAACCCAAAATTTTTTTTTGTATATGTCTTGAAAAGGACGACGCTAAAATTGTTGAAACGTTGACTTATTATTTTAAATAAAAGTTTGGATTGGTTTAACCGAAAAATGTTTTCTTACTTTATATACATACATATATATACATCACATTCAGTAACTTATAAAACTAATTAAAAAATGATGCCAACTTATTAATACGCATCGAACAGAAAAACAGTAGCACATGTATCGTTCCGTGTATTTTGACAATACAACAAGACAGTCTTGATGTTAAAAATGTAAATGTAAAAAAAAAAGAGCGTACATTATACATATTATTAAATATTCCATAAGAATGTAACACTCAATTTAATAATTTAGAAGATCAATCATCATCATTAGTACGTAACACATTTATTCATAGGGATTGCGTAACTGCCATTTAAATTATTTAAACTATTATGATTTTGTTATCATTCCAATATTTTATAGGGTACGGTCAAAGACGGTGCTTTCTGTCACTAGAACGATTGAATCCATTTAAAATATTCCTAAAATGAATTACCACGCTATACGTAATTCTACTAAAGCAGTACTCAGCCAAGCGAGCCCTAATGAAAAATGGTAAGTGCTTCGGAATGCAATGCTATCCACGTTCGACACGAAAGAAGGTGCAATATTTGTTTACTGTTGACTATAAACTTACAGTAAATAACCTTCTAAGCGAATTCAAATGTACTCAAGAGGTGGAAAAACCAATATAAAAAAGTTAAATGAATTATGCTTGAGTGCAGATTTCCACTTAGGAATATCGGGAGGATTACCAAACCTCACTCGAGCCATTTCGTATCCAAGAAATGTCGGGAAACTCTTGGAAAATAAAATAACTGATTCTTGAACGTTTTCTTAACTGGGATGAGTGGAAATGGCATCACTACAAGACCCACGCATAGTCCTGTCAAACGCTGTGGTAAGAGGCACTGAACATGAAATACTATATGGCATTTAAGGATATTGACAAGGGAACGGCTAAAGGCTTATCTCCACACAAATCCTTACTGATGTTTTCTGTCTTGTCTATAACAACAATCATTTAGACATATAATGTGGAGAGTTATCTGATAGCTGTTAGAAAATATCAGGGGAGTTTCGATGTGATCATAGAAAGCTCAACGCTAGAAATCTTGTTTTATTGGAATTACATTGAAAATGTAATTATCTGTTAGACAAGAGTATTATCCGTGATGGGTATTATTATGCTGCTTGATATTGATTTTATTTGATGCTTGATAAAGAGCGAGGAAAGGCCGCTCGAAAATTCGCGAAAAATTTGTAAGTGGTCTTGGTCAAAATGTTTTCAATCGTGTGTGTGTAATTAAAACCGGATTAATAAGACATTTCAGTTCATATGGTATTTTACAACGCTTATATTAGCTTCATGTGTTTGTCTGTCTGGACGGAATCTTATAATCGATATTTCACCTACTTCTAAATGACCGATCGAGCTCAAATTTTCCACACATACGTAATTTTAATGACAATACATGAATCAATTATCATATTTACTAAAAAGTCAATTAATTCATCATAATTAATTAATTAATGTTTTGTAAGGGAATCGATATTTCACCCACTTTCCAACGTCAAATCGAGCTGAAAGTTTTCACACAGACATATATTCTTGATGACAATACATGAATTAATGTACCACATTCACTTGTTAATCAATTAATTAATAATAATTAATCAAACACAGCTTCATATGGAACATTATTCACAGCTATAAAGTGAGGATGGGCTAACCAGATGCAGGCATCGGATTTACACACCCGCTGGTTGTTCGGGACTCAAATATCCGCGATGAAAGCATAAGAAATGATGCTATTTTTTTTGCTATGCGGCGACAACGCTCAACGCGCTCCACTTGCAAGTTCAACCCCGTGCGGTGTCATTCACCATGTACCTACGCATAGTTGCGTTCCTATCGTGTGGTTCGACCTCACAGTTGATCGGATGGAGTTGGTGCCAGGGCAAAACTGTTACAACATTACAACATTCGTTAAGACTAAAAAGTATAAAATAATATTACATGAAAAAAATACTTTTTTAAAACAACGCTTATATTGAAATGTACTAAAAAGTAAAAAATTAATTTTGTCCCGACAAGTCTTTGCCTTACTCGGAAAATAAAAGCGTTGGGCGCTTACGGTATTGATACAGATTACAGAATTTGGTTGTTCATGGAGGGAAAGCGCCCAACGCTTTTATTTTCCGAGTAAGGCAAAGACTTGTCGGGACAAAATTAATTTTTTACTTTTTAGTACATTTCAATATAAGCGTTGTTTTAAAAAAGTATTTTTTTCATGTAATATTATTTTGTTATTATTTTCTGATGACTAACTCAAATGAAATGCCTACAAGAATTCCTGTATTGAATAAATTGCTTTTGATCTCAACTATTCGGTTATATTACAAACCATAGACAATTCGTGTAACCATTACTTTAATGAATCCAACATTCATTCATTAATTGCAATATCTGCATTGCATTAATTGCATTCGTTCAACTGTTAGTTGATTCATTCATTAATTTGCTCGTTCGTTCGTTCGTTCGTTCGTTCGTTCGTTCGTTCATTTAATATTTATCCAATTCATTCATGAACTAATTTACAAAGGATGACAATAAGTGTACACAAACTGTTATTAGAATGTACATTGTACATTGGGAATTTCCACAACTCGCTGAAATGAATGAAACAATAATATCGTGTTTCTATGAACGGGAATCGTCTTTGTATCCCCCCTCCCCCCCCCCCCCCCAACCCACCCCACCTCTCCCTCGTAGGGATGACGTCAGCGCACAATCGCGTCCCCCCCCCACTCCCACCCCCAACCATTTGCTGCTCATTTTATTTTCTCCTTGCCAACTCCACTTATCAAAATCTCAGACCAAGAAGTTTAGCAGAGATTGTCCTTTTAGGTTGAACTGAAGGTAACATTATTTCTTTCTATGAACTCTTTCTAGCGCATTCAGTGCTTTATTTCTACCGTTGCTAGCGCATTGAGTCAGTGCTTTATTTCTACCGTTGCTAGCGCATTGAGTCAGTCAGTGCTTTATTTCTACCGTTGCTAGCGCATTGAGTCAGTGCTTTATTTCTACCGTTGCTAGCGCATTGAGTCAGTGCTTTATTTCTACCGTTGCTAGCGCATTGAGTCAGTCAGTGCTTTATTTCTAACGTTGCTAGCGCATTGAGTCAGTGCTTTATTTCTACCGTTGCTAGAGCATTGAGTCAGTGCTTTATTTCTACCGTTGCTAGCGCATTGAGTCAGTGCTTTATTTCTACCGTTGCTAGCGCATTGAGTCAGTGCTTTATTTCTACCGTTGCTAGCGCATTGAGTCAGTGCTTTATTTCTACCGTTGCTAGCGCATTGAGTCAGTGCTTTTTTTCTACCATTGCTAGCGCATTGAGTCAGTGCTTTATTTCTAGCGTTGCTAGCGCATTGAGTCAGTGCTTTATTTCTACCGTTGCTAGCGCATTGAGTGAGTGCTTTATTTCTACCATTGCTAGCGCATTGAGTCAGTGCTTTATTTCTACCGTTGCTAGCGCATTGAGTGAGTGCTTTATTTCTACCGTTGCTAGCGCATTGAGTCAGTGCTTTATTTCTACCATTGCTAGCGCATTGAGTGAGTGCTTTATTTCTACCGTTGCTAGCGCATTGAGTGAGTGCTTTATTTCAACCATTGCTAGCGCATTGAGTCAGTGCTTTATTTCTACCGTTGCTAGCGCATTGAGTCAGTGCTTTATTTCTACCGTTGCTAGCGCATTGAGTCAGTGCTTTATTTCTACCGTTGCTAGCGCATTGAGTCAGTGCTTTATTTCTACCGTTGCTAGCGCATTGAGTGAGTGCTTTATTTCAACCATTGCTAGCGCATTGAGTCAGTGCTTTATTTCTACCGTTGCTAGCGCATTGAGTCAGTGCTTTATTTCTACCGTTGCTAGCGCATTGAGTCAGTGCTTTATTTCTACCGTTGCTAGCGCATTGAGTCAGTGCTTTATTTCTACCGTTGCTAGCGCATTGAGTCAGTGCTTTATTTCTACCGTTGCTAGCGCATTGAGTCAGTGCTTTATTTCTACCGTTGCTAGCGCATTGAGTCAGTGCTTTATTTTTACCGTCAGTGCTCTCAATCTCCGAGCATAATACCCGGTTAATCAGTGTTTACAAGGCGTTTATTTTTCAATAGATTTTGTTCAGATGATACCGATAGCAGTAGCTCAACGGTAACGCACGATACTCTAATTCAGGGGACTGCGGGTTCGATTCCCGCCACCATCCAACCCCAACTTATGTTTATTTTCCTTACCAAAAAGCGAATCCTGTGAGTTATAGCCCTAAAACAGACCTTGGCTATTATTTCCTAATAAGTTGTAGGATGTAATATTTATTAGCAATACGTAATAACCAATCAGACAGAGGATACACAAGTGTACGTCCATCACGGGTAGATATAGTAACGATACAAAGAAACAAACAATTACAAACAAGGATTAGTTCAATTAATTCAAGAAAGCGAGCAAATACACCAAACTATAACTTATATTATTGTGCACCACGATTTGTTCACACAACTCTATACAAATAACCATTAACACAATATTAGGAAAACAATTCATTAATGCTCCAATACAGTGTGCGTGTGCGTGTGCGTGTGCGTGTGCGTGTGCGTGTGCGTGTGCGTGTGCGTGTGCGTGTGCGTGTGCGTGTGCGTGTGCGTGTGCGTGTGCGTGTGCGTGTGCGTGTGCGTGTGCGTGTGCGTGTGCGTGCGCGTGTGTGTGGGAGTCTGTCTGCCTATCTGTCTATGTTTGTCTGGAGTATTTGGTAAGTGATGGATCGTGCAAGAACCTCATAAAGAAACCCACTCCCCTCCACTCCACCTCCCCCTTTCCCTTTCCCTCCCCCACCCCTAAACCATCCTACTCCTTCTCACTTATTCTCCTACAAGATCAATAAAATGCAATCTTCATTTCATAAATTACAACGACATGTTTAGTCTTAAAGGCCTGACGATGAATGTAAGTGGCTGCCCTCAGAACACAGTCTACACTCACACACATACCTTTCATTATTGTTTGTTAGAATCTCGCGGCATCCCGCTACTCAATCGACTGAATCATCCTGTTCGTATAACAACGATATACATGTAGCTCAGTGGTGACACACGGGACTCGTATTCCTTAGGTCGCTGTTGCGGTACGATACCGCTGCCACACCGGCATTCAGGGGCGGACTGGGATAAAAAGGCCCGGGATGCTGGGTTTCGGGGGCGCCCGCTCGAGGTGGCGTGGCGCAGCTGGGGTCTGGGGCAAAGCCCCAGCCGCCGGAGGCAAACACGCCGAAGACGTAAACAAATTTTTCGGGGTTGCATTGAAATTTATGGCCTAAAATACGATTTTAGGGCGCGATTAACAGAGGCCACCCTGCCAGTAACAAAATAATTTCCATTATATTCAATTAAGTACATTGAATATTTACAATTAATATTACAATAAATTCAATTATAATTTCAAAATAATACTTATAGAGTGGGGTTAAAATTTTTTAAGCAATATACAGATAAGTATTTACATCATAAGAACTTTCTGGTAGCAGCCCGGGGGCCCGGACTGCCAAAGGGCCCGGATTTGCCCCGGGGCCCGGGATGCGATCGCATCCCGGCATCCCTACCCAGTCCGCGCCACCGGCATTCCTAACACATTGTTTTCCGCGTGATTTTCCTCAGTCATACGTCAAAATGCTGGGATTGAGTCCTACTAGCAGTTATCGGACATTCCTTTCCAAATGTTCTAATGCACTTTGTTTAGACACTTGAAGATGGCCACAGCGGGTATGCTAAGCACCCTACAGCAGGGATTTCTACGAAAACATCAGGGAGCTCATCTGCTACCGGATTCGGAAATTTGTATCTCGATTATGAAGATTCAATAGGTATTAAATATGTTAACGTCAAGCGAGTACCATCAGGATCAGGAGGGATAAATAAATAAATAAATAAATAAATAAATAAATAAATAAATTAATAAATTATTAATAATAATAATAATAATAATAATAATAATAATAATAATAATATTAATAATAATTATAATAATAATAATAATAATAATAATAATAATAATAATAATAATAATAATAATAATAATAATAATAATAATAATAATAATAATAATAATAATAATAATAATAATAATAATAATAATAATAATAATAATAATAATCAATAGGGAATGTGCTCCCGTTTCTAATGTATATGTTTGGAAGTACATAAACCAGATCTCCATAAAAAAAAAAAACACACCGACATTTAATATTCTCGCCTACGCCACTGGATAAAACATAGTAACATGATTTCCTGTTTCACTTACAGATCCTCTTTTAACAAATACATTTCAGTACTTAAACATTATCGAAACGATAGTCATTTACAGTTACACCCTTCCCTTCATGCGGGGACCTAATTCCCAACAAACACTGCACTAATTAGTCTCGTTGGAGTGATGAAGAACGAGATAGACAGAGAATAATTCCATTTCATTTAATTGGAGAAAGAGGGTGAAAACAAACGCTTTAGTAGTACAGTACCCTTTCCTATGTTCGCCGCGCGTCAAGTATTGATAACGCAATATGAATCGTTAGTGTACGCGTAGTATACCTACCACTAATGAGAAAAGATTAAATCATGTTTTTTTTTACCGTTATCACGTGATGGGGGGGGGGGGGTGGGGGAGGGGGGTAATATTGACCCGCCTCAATAGTACCACCCTTCGGCCACGTGTCGGCTATTTGACCTCAACTGACCTCGCAGTCAACAACTAAGCTATTTCTCTCGTCTACGATGGATCCGATGTCATAGGTCAGACTCAACATGGGGCAAATGAGAATCTCTACGCTGCAAATACCTCTCCGCGTGGCTTCTTGGATTAACGTGCAAATAGCGCTACCAACAACAGATGCAATATCAGTAAAACTCATTTTTGAAAAAGCATTTAGAAAACGTTATTTTTTTTTAACTATAACCAAGGTTTTAAATCGAAGTTATCCGACAGTTTAACATTTATTCTTACTTTTTACGGTTCAATATTTCAATTTAATTGACATAGTTTTTTATGATGTACCTGGGGAGCTATTCCTGAAAGTTGTCATCATGACATAATGTCAATCACAGCAATCAGCCAATAGGAAGTGATAATCAGGAATAGCTCCCCTGGTCATTAAAACTAAAAAGTGTAAAACTGTGAGTTAACCCCATATTCAAGTATTTGAGTATTTGAAGGTCGGGAAATAAATACATGGTACAGAATGCTACCAAATGGATTGTATTACAAATGGAAGTGATAATTATTATAAATCAAACGTCTATTTGCTCGCTTGTCTTCGTCACCCAGTGGCGTATCCAGGAATATCCCCCATCATCCCCATATATACGCCACTGATGTGCGACCCTCTCCGTCTTATAGTTGGTTAATAAATAACTGTTTAAACATATTATCAATTTAAAATTAAAAACATTTCAATATTGTTGTTTACCCGCCAAACATTTGAAATGAAGAACAATTGTGACACTTCTACATGTTTTCTCTTAACCTTTATTACCCTTTTTCTACCCTTGCTCCCCCCCCCCCCCCACCCTCCCCTCTAGGCTTTATTTCATTAAAATGAAATAGCTGATGCTTACACGTTTAAACATAGTGGCAAGCGGAAGAGGCTATCGCTCCATGTTCTTAGACTTTTTGCGTCATTGAAAGGAAGCACATGATAAATGTCATAATGTCCCCCATTGAAAATCAGTTTTTGTAACTGAGTGGGTAGCCAATAAATACAAATCTTTTTTTATAAAAACGTTTATTTATGTTCTGAACGAAGATTCGAACAAACAAATAAAAATTAAAAATTAAATTAAATTAAAATTTGTTTATAATAAATAATTTTTGTATATAACATTTTTCTTTTTTTAAAAATAAAAATTAATTTTTATTTATTTGTTTTCTGAACGAAGACTTGAACTTGTATGAATGAATGACTTGTGTTGCAGGTCACACGCTGAACGGACAACCCCTCCTCGAGTTCTCTCACCCTCACGACGAGAGTACTGCGATCGGTGCGGAGCTCAGGGTGAAGGGAGCGTCCCTATGGGTGCGCGTGGACTTCAGAGCATCACTGCCAATGCACTTCAGACAAGTCTTTCCACCAAGAAACCTTACGCTATGGGTGTTCAGGATACTCCACACCAATACCACACAATTAAGTGGTAAGGTATGTTTATTGTCCTGAATCTGTTCGGCTTAAACTTCTTGTATTTCATTATTGCTATTATTATTGTTATTGTTGTAATTATTATTATTATTGTTATTATTATTATTATTATTGTTATTATCATTATTATTATTATTATTATTATTATTATTATTATTATTATTATTATTATTATTATTATTATTATTATTATTATTATTATTATTATTATTATAAAAATTATTATTACTATCATTATTATTATCATTATTATAATCATTATCACTATCGTTATCATCATCGTTATCATTATCGTTATCATTATCGTTATCATTATCGTTATCATTATCGTTATCATTATTATTATTATCATTATTATTATTTTATATTATTATTATTATTATTATTATTATTATTATTATTATTATTATTATTATTATTATTATTATTATTATTATTATTATTATTATACAAATTATTATTACTATCATTATTATTATCATTATTATAATCATTATCATTATCGTTATCATCATCGTTATCATTATCGTTATCATTATCGTTATCATTATCGTTATCATTATTATTATTATCATTATTATTATTTTATATTATTATTATTATTATTATTATTATTATTATTATTATTATTATTATTATTATTATTATTATTATTATTATTATTATTATTATTATTATCTTTATTAGTATTATTATTATTTTTATTTTTATTATTATTATTACTTTTTATTGATTAAAACAACGGGTTCAACAAGGAGGTACAAAACTGATGTCGGTTCTTTATTCGCATCTCACATGACAGGCAGAGCCACCCTGCACAACTTCTTCTACGGGCCCAAACGAGAGTTTATCGTAGCAAATATTTGCTTATCGGTAGTATTACTATTGTTGAAAATCTGAATTTATCATAACTAGAGATACGTGAAAATAGCGTTTTGTATAATAGATGCTACACAAGTACATTGACATTTTTGAAAACGCTACAAAGCGCTATTTTAACTAAAATTATGTTTTTCTGTGCGTATTTTATTTTAGTTTGACATTGTATTCTTACATTGTGTGGCTTGGTTTCAATTCTATTCATGTAAATGTTTCCCCTGTGGCATAACTTGTAATTAAAATTTCAAAGTTACCCCATACAAAAGATGTTTAAGGTAGGGAAAAAATAGATGCAACAAAGTGCTACAAAATGGTTAGTTTTGAAAATGAAAGTGCTATGAATCCATTTTCAAAATGATATTTTCACGTACCTCTAATCATAATGCGTTAAAATATATAACATGGGGTATTCATAGATGTTTGTATATTTTTGAGAATGGGGAATTAAACTAAAAATGTACAGGATAATAAAATATAACAAGAACTAATTCGCCATAAAGGTTACAATGCTAACATGAAAACAGAAATGATAACAGGAGGACAACTGAATAAAGTAAAATATAAATATCAAAACATGAACAAATTAGCGGAGCCAATATCAAGATACGGTATGCAAAAACAAAAATAATCAAGCAATAAGATTGCCGGTTTGTCCAGCTTCTTGCTACAACGGAACACTGAGGGACGTAAGTTATACGGCCAATTCATGCTCGTCATATTATTATTTTTAGTTATTATCAATATTATTATTATTATTATTATTATTATTATTATTATTATTATTATTATTATTATTATTATTATTTTGTTTATTGTTGTAATACAATACAAACTCAGCAAAACCAGTATGATATTATTGTACGGACTAAGATGTCAAGTATTTCTATGTGCTTATACCTTATTAAACTCTACTTAAAACTTATTACATACATCAATGTTGGTATAATTTCTCCAGAACCAACTGTAGATGCTATATATGTAGGGTCGTGGCCGATTTGTTCTCATTCCAGCATTCGCTCTTCGTATGGTGGAAACCACGAATACTAGTATCAGGATGGAGTTTTTTTTTTTTTTTTTCTGTTTTTTCTTGACATTTATACATTCTGCCTTGAGAAGCCATCTTCTAATTCAACTCGCTGTAGACAGATCGTGCTGCTCTAGACGCACCCCTACAGCTAATATCTTATTTTACGACTGCCACGTGCCTCATACATGTATGCATAGCACTAAGATCGGCGATCAGTCACATGGGATCGTTAACGTAGCTAGGCCGGTTTACGAGGCTCCTCATGTCTTATATAATCAAGGCGTCGAACAGTTAATGCGATCGTACTGAGCCATATCAATTAAAACAGTGTGTGTTCATTTATACTTACTTCTCATTATAAGAGAGTGTTAGTGCGACATGATATAATTACATACGCAATTCCAATGTACATTTGAAAAGGAAGAATTTATTTTCAGTTCATTTATGTTATGTTTTGTACTCTATATTTGCATCAGGACCAAGGTCCCACTAATGCAAATTTAATGGTTATTGATGAATGATGATGAGGAAGGGAGGAGGGGAAGCCTGATACCGGCACGTAGCCTACTGCTGTAGAAAAGTACGAAGGGGACCATCGGCTTTACGTCCCATCCAAAAGGACGGTGTGACTTTGCTGACCAGTCATATGGGTTCTTCCGCTAACCTGGACGGCCGAGCAGTATTACAACGAGTTCTTTAACTTCATTCTGGAAAATTATTGTTTCAAATTGTAGAATCTAGTAGCTTAAAATGAATGTTATCCTTAGAATATTACTTAGTGCTTGTTTCTTGTCCCTAGGAGTTCGATGAACATACAGAGATGGCGGCATCGCTTCTAGTCACACTCTCCAACCTAGGGTGGCAGAAGTTCGACCTGACCTCGACAGTCCGCGACTGGTACACCACTAGCGGACGGAACCCTCACCAACGTCTGAGGTTACTGGTAGACTGCTCCGGTTGCCGAGACCTGGTGGAAGCTGTGCTATTCCGGCACAACCATGCGGCGCGCGGAGCAGCAGAGAGTCTGAGTCAGGACCCTCAACGGCCGTTCCTAGTGATCCACACGGACCCAGCCCAGACGAAGCGCGTGCGGCGTCGCGCCCTAGACTGCTCAGGAGCAATGCGAGGGCAATGCTGCAAGCAACGCTTCTACGTCAGTTTCAAGCAGTTGGGATGGGAGGACTGGATCATCGCGCCTGGTGGCTACTACGCGAACTATTGTCGTGGAGATTGTGGTGGTATCCATCGAACTCCCGACACTTTCCTCAATTATTATACACATGTGATCGAAGAGTTTAGAAAAATGGATCAGCTATCTGGAATGCAACCTTGTTGTGCGCCCCTAAAATTCTCATCGATGTCTCTTATATATTTTGGGCCCGACAGTAACATAATTAAAAGAGACTTGCCAAAAATGGTAGTGGACGAGTGCGGATGCCCGTAGATAGGATATTACAGAAGGCTGAAAACCTTCGAAGGGAAAATGTGCAAGGTCAAATGGTCATCGGTGTAACTCATAAAAAGTTCCGAGTCTACGGAATAGTTTCTTTATGAGAGTGACCATAAAACGTGTGATAGTAAACTCGTCAAGTAGTTCGAAAGACTGTCTGTCTACCGGAGGCCAGCGTGAGTGCCTCTTGGCACTCGGCCTTGAAGGTCGGGATTCCCGCATCCCGTGGACCAACAGCGAACATTCCTTTCTTGATTTCATGTATTCCACTTGACGAATACGTATAAGAGAACTTGGAACTTGTTTTCCATGCTACTTACATTTCTTGTTGGGGGGGGGGGGGGAGGGAGGGGGGGGGGGCTGCTCACTGCGATGGTGTGTGGCCAATCGCATGCGCGACAACTGTAAATAACGGACAATTCAAATCAATTAAAATAACGAGAAATAAGCGTAGCTGAACAATATTGTCTGTGATGAAAAAATATTTCAACTTATAAGTTCAAATGTTTTAGGTTTTTAAGTTTAATTTTGATTTATTTAAAATTATTTATATGTTTTAATAAAAATGTGGTGAAGTGCAATTAACAATTTTTTATCCATAATTTGAATACTTGTGCGTTGCTCAATAATTTTAATGTAAGTATAATTTTTGCGTGTGTATATTGTTTTGTTTTGTTTGTTTTAACGATATAGATAATATTTCTTTACAAACAGTTGAATGAATTTGAGCCGAATCGAGTTTCATAGACGGAATGAATAATGAACGGAATATAAGTCCTAGTCACTATTTCTGAAAAGTATTCCATTCATTTACCACGTATCATCTTTTAAATCTCTAAAAGAACCTGTTAACGCCAAGCATTGTTTGCGAAGAGGCGGACCGTGCTATCCCTATGGTAAAGGACCTATCATAATATATATATTTTTCTCTAGCCTGCTGAATGCTATTAGAAACTTAGCTTGGAAGAAATTTAGTATAGCGCAATAATAAAACTCAATTCATTATACATTAATTCCTGAGAGTTAATTCCCATAACTATAGCAAATTTCAATTTTATTGTATTGCAGTAATGTTCACATATTCGCTTAGTTTTGCGAACGAGTGCTTGTTCAAATTACACGACCTGCACTGCGCTCACTAACGCAAGGCGTGCGCTTGCGCAGAGCACTGCTACTCAAGTGGTACTGTGCAGAATGGTGTTTGCGCTTGCGCAGAGCACTGCTACTCAAGTGTTACTGGCAGGATGGAGTTTGCGCTTGCGCAGAGCACTGCTACTCAAGTGTTACTGGCAGAATGGTGTATGCGCTTGCGCAGAGCACTGCTACTCAAGTGGTACTGTGCAGAATGGTGTATGCGCTTGCGCAGAGCACTGCTACTCAAGTGGTACTGTGCAGAATGGTGTTTGTGCTTGCGCAGAGCACTGCTACTCAAGTGGTACTGTGCAGGATGGAGTTTGCGCTTGCGCAGAGCACTGCTACTCAAGTGTTACTGGCAGAATGGAGTTTGCGCTTGCGCAGAGCACGGTTACTAAAGTGGTACTACGCAGAATGGTATTTGCGCTTGCGCAGAGCACTGCCACTCAAGTGGTACGACGCAGAACGTTGGTTGCGCTTGCGCAGAGCACTGCTACTCAAGTGGCACTGAGCAGAATGTTGCTGCACATGCGCAAAGCACCGCTGCTGTATCAGTTACCGTTGCATGTAGTGTGGTGTAATTCTGTGCCAAGTTTGATAAAGCGTTGTGGGAGTCACAACGTGGTCTGTGATTTGTCTATTAAGGTACTACTATTATACAACTACAAGATTGTGATTTTTATCACTGCCTCAGAGTGTAAATAATTTGACACAATGATAACGAGTGTAGAAAATTACGTCCTAAACGAACAAAAAAATATACCCATGAGAACCAGAGGCTGAAGATTGTAAATAGAAAATGTTTGATGAAAATAATCTGCAAGTATTTAAAAAGTAATTCTATTCATGCGAGATATCTTTTAATGTGCTTGGTTTGTAATGAATGTGTATAAGCGAACCAGCGACCTACGATCAGTTCACATGCACGAGCTACAATGGCAGTTATCACATTCCCAAATAACCCGTCCTAACTTGCTTGCGGTTTTGCTTGGTTACAAATCCACGTGTTACTTCCATGCATGTCCCTAGTTTTAAGTAAAACATGGCTCATTAATATGTAACGTTGTCCCACGCTAACGATTCTCATGCTGAACAAAAAGCCGAGACCAATAATACCCACTTAATTGTTTAGTTCGTCTCTATTTCCTAACGTCTTCTTAATACAGGCATGGTAGTGATTTTGCCTGTGTATGGGTACCGGGATGCTCCCAAACAATTGAGCATTGACTAATGAGGCTAGTTCACTATACAAAGTAGAAGGAACACCGCCTGTACGTTGGTACGAATCTATTCATTTCCGTTGAGATACCGTGCATGAAACAGTCACATTCCTGCGGCTAGATTCAGCGTGATAGTAGTTAGAATGGGGACCTATATTGTAATTTATAAAATAGTTTTATTAAAATACGGGCAAAGCCCCCCGTGAAAAATGTGAACATGCTCGAAACGAAAAACTTCTGTGTTCCATCGAAAAGACGGGAATCGAGATCTCAACTCACATTCTATCTCGCAAAGACCTAACAAATTTCGGTCACACATGTTTCGAGGAAAATCGTTTAGTGCATACTCGAATGAAAGAACAAACATACGTCTATGACGGACCACACAGATAACTGGGGACCGAGCGTCTAGCAATTCAATGGCAATGTTTGGAAATAAAGCTTGACTCCATGCGATGCAGACAATACATTGAAATATTAGGTAGTGCCACATCCTCATTGCAATCAACATCGGTTGGTATTGTAATGTAACCTTATCTAGATATGATTTGCCTCATAACCTTATGCTCACCGATCTTTGGGGACGAAAAGGGTAAACTTTTATGGGATTGCTTGTCTTAAATAATTTTAAGTTATTACATGGAATAATACGTCTAATTTCACACTTAAAATTGAATTTTCAACAGTTTACATAAACAAAAATATGTCAAGAAACCTTTGTCTCCTAGTATAGATAATGTTTCTTCCTAGACAGTTTGTTATTTAAACACAGTTTTCTCAAAACGTTCGACAAAAATGTCTGCAAGTTAAAGTGTCCCATTCCAGTAGTTGTACTCTGATAAGAAATATTAGCGAGATCTCTACTAGAACCAACGCTAATTCATTTCTTTGTCTCAATCGTGACACAAAATGCTTCATTTTTATGCGTTCCGATTCCCTGTACCGTATTATTCCTCCTGCCTAAACGCCGGGATCTACAGAGTTGTTGCCAAACCGCATAAACATCTCTTTGAAATGGCCAGTTTACTTGTGTTGTGTGGAGAAATAACGAAAAATCAGTAATTCTCTGATCAAAATGATATTTGACGTATTATTCATTATTGATTCATTTCGATAAAATTGTTGTACGCCAATGGGTCCTCATTTCCCCCTGATGGCAAAAGTGATATTCATTTCTTAATTAGGATATTATTATTAAGGAATAATATACTATAATAATTATTATTATTAATTAACAAAATGGCAATGGTTTTATTTGCCTTATCATTTAAAATCATGTGTATAAATGTCGGTTCTACCGAGAATGATGGGGGTGCACTTTTCCACTTCCAAATGCAACTCCCATGACAATAAACTCCAACAAGCATACTTAGTGAATAAAATATCACGGCAAGCATAAAATAATATTTGTTTATTGGTTACCATGCACGTAACATTGAAAACGCGTGTTGCATACTAGGCTCTGCCCACTGTCTATATTGCTTATACAAAACCTAAATCAAAGATTCCATCAAAATAACGATTAATCCAAATAACTCTACTATGTAGCTGTAGAAACTGGCGACAGTCGGTGCTTCAACTGTCTCACTGCTAATTCAGTTCCTAATAAGTTAATAGAGCTTCAACTGCCTATACAAGATGTCAAAGTTGTGCAATTTACACCAATTATTGGTTATGGATCTAAACAACATGCATAATAAATATTATTATCTATGATATTAACAACAACAAATTCATTGTTTTCTGTTTTTCGTACCCACTGTCTTATAAACAAAACACGCCTAAAATATATAAACTTGAGATATCCAGAAAGTGTGTGTTTTTATTTCACCATATACTGAACTTTCCTCTACAACTCATTGTGTAGTTTTACCCAAAATACCATTATTGCGAGGGTTTGAGACAAAGCTTGGAAAGCATCAAAATCTTCAAAATGATACCAATATCAAACTTTTATAACTATGTGAAACAAGACATTATGATGTACAGATATTCTTAAAAAAGATAGAATATTGATTGTGTTTTGATAAGAGTAGACAATTTAATCCAAACGTAGTCCATTTTGAAATCATTTCTTTTATGAATATCTGTAGATCTTTATTATATCTAGCCCCGCATAATTCCAAGATTTTAATGTTAAATGCAATTTAAAAGATACGAGCCAACAATCTTAAATTCTCAAGACTTTCCACAATTGTTTGTGTAACACACTTACCGCAATTCAATTTAATTCATCTTTCTCTAATAACAACTGAAGTCCATAAAGCTAAATTTAAGCAATGAAGTTGCGGTGCAAGTGGCATGGTGGTGAGGGGGTATGGGTGTTGTTAACATGCATGCAACTATCACAATGATTAACCCCTTGTGCACGCTACTTATTTCAACTCCAAACTAATTGTTGAACAGTCAAGACACCCCACACTAGTTGGTTCTGTGCTTCGCTTGCGTTCTTCTAACATTAGGGAACTTTCTTTGATTCATAATTTAACAAACAAACACAAAACACTACTTAAACATTGTTTAAATCCCCCCCCCCCCCCCCCCCCCCCACGCATAGCTCAAATATCTATAACAAACAGTGAAAGTTTGACATTTTTGCAAACCCACTCTGTTGTCGTAAAATGACTACATTTCATGTCGAATGTTACACTGGCGTTTGTGAGTTTCAGATATTCAGCTCTTTTTATAACAATGCTTAATTATTGTTGTCGGATCTCTGAATGTTTCCTTCTAAATCCATACATTTACTTATTTAGTGTCCATCCTATTTTGTATTCTATATTTACTGAAGTTCCGCCAAAATATTGTAAATATTGAGCATTCCTGTATTTGTTTATGTTTAAAAGCGATTATTGCACAAAGAAAGCAACCTCATTTGAAATGTGCACTACACGTGGTGGAATATTCTAATATAAGGAAATAATTAATATAAAGGGTAAAGAAGTTTCGCTTTCAGAAATACTCCCGCATTTGGTCACAATGTGGCGTAGAATAACAAATTAATGTACTTGAAAATGTATTGAAATATGTCTAGTTTTAGCCCAGCAAGTTGTGTTCTGACATAGGATCGCATCGCCCGTTGCTAAATCGCTGACAACAGTTCTGACATGGCAGAGGCATCTTCACTGAACGACAGTTTATATGAATCAGGTATTTATCGAAACACTAAACCATTGCAAGTAGGTACTGAAATCACCATTAACATTTTCAAACAATTCATAAAAACAATGTTGGTAATTACTGTTGAACCAGTTGCAGTACCACATGTGAGCACAAAGCACAAACTACGACTAGAACAACACAAACTATAACTGGTATTAGAGCGAAATTATCTGGGGTCTAGAGGACACGGCCCCAAATGTACCACCACGAGGGAAATGGTATAGGTAGGTTATTTCAAAGGGATAAGCGACGAAGTGAGTTTGACGCAAACTGACGGACGCAGGAGCGTCGCTGAGTTGAGACAGTGTTGTCTGTCTCAGTGTTGTCTGTGGTGCAAGTCTGGCCAATAAACTAACCTTACACACAGCGGACGGATAAAATTATTTCTTGACATTTTTTATCGTCAAGACTTGTGCCTTAAAACAATATAAGCAAGGAATGTTGAATTCGGTAATTATGGGCAGGAGCTGTTTCGCGTTTCGTACTCACTTTTTTCTGTATTCCTTTGCGATATTGACAATGTGCGTAGTACATAATTGTTATTTCATGATTTATCTGTAAGCTCCAGTGATTTTCAATATAAATAGTATCTTGTTTCATATTAACTTATCATTTTGAAGTTGCATCGATTTGACAACACAATCACGTTAAATATGGCAATATGGCGTACGTGCGAGGGCGAAGTGTGATCTACCAACGTAAGTACATGAAAAACCCTAGATTTGCGCCCGAAAGTGACTTTGCGCGAGGTTAGGGGGGGTTATTGTATCTGTTGGATCTTGACCTAGCTGCCTGACATCCCACGAAAGTTGGGAAGGTTATGGGGTCTGGTTGATATGTGGTTCATCATTGCGCACTTTTTTCGATCTTTACCTTCTAGATTGGCAGCACTGCACCGGACACGAAGCGGAGAACAAGGAAGAAGGCGAAAACTTTTAATATTTCAACTTCAATAATCATTTAATACTCTTCAAAATTAACTACAATAATATAATGTTCATCAAAATAAAGACAATTTAACATTGAACAATAAAAATAACACTTCAAACACAACTTTGTTCAATGAAAAAAGTGAGTACGAAACGCGAAACAGCTCTTGCCCATAAATACCTTGAATTCTGATGTCATGCATTGATGGCCTCCCATTGCTATGATAGCCACATGTTAAATTTAATTCACAGTTAAACAAAAATTGCTTTAAAAAATCCAGGTATTTGAACCATAAAAACAAACGATAAACGAACTCTTCACTTTGCGCCGAATAGTGCGGTTTATACTTGAAATAAAATATTGGGGGGACGCAGATGATTAGGGGGCCGAATGCCCTCACCCCCTTACGACGCCAAATGGACGGCCGTCGCTAGCCGCGCGGTTGTCGAGGGGAGCGCGGCCTTGTAGAGGAATGCCCCGCTGTGACGTCAAGGATAGTGGCGTCAAGGGTAGGGACGTCAAGGATAGGGACGTCAAGGGTAGTGGCGTCAAGGATAGTGGCGTCAAGGGTAGTGGCGTCAAGGATAGGGACGTCAAGGGTAGTAGAGTCAAGGATAGTGGCGTCAAGGATAGTGGCGTCAAGGGTAGTGGCGTCAAGGGTAGTGGCGTCAAGAATAGTGACGTCAAGGATAGGGACGTCAAGGGTAGTGGAGTCAAGGATAGTGGCGTCAAGGATAGTGGCGTCAAGGATAGTGACACCAAGGATAGTGACACCAAGGGTAGTGACGATTGATATGATAAATCTACTTTAAATTACTTTGATAGACAATGTGACTATAAAGATGAACGTTTTTAGCAGCTTACCCGAGATGAGCAGGCACGTCAGCCATCCTTGGTGATGAGTACAGTTGAATAGTATTTACTATTTGTCCATGTCACAAATATAAGTATCACCAACGTTGATTAAACTTATAAAATATAAATATAACATACACAAATAATATGCAAGACACAACATAAATGAACACACGAATGCAGCTCCTCGCACCTCTTCACTCCACCAGTCGAAACAGTCGACTGAATGGAAACTGAGGGTAGTGAGGGGTATATTCATGTCAGCCTCATTCCATTCCATACTGCAACAACAAGCATCGTTCCCATACCCATCAGATTTAGGACAACGCACTTGTTTGTGTTGGTACAAATCATCGACGACTTTACTTTACTCATCGCGATCTACTCGATGACTCAGCGAGCAAATACCGATCGGCGATCACACGGTCGAGTAGTGTGTGTACCGTTGAGTGGCGTAGCTGAGACTTGGGTTGCTGGTGAAGGGGGGGGGGGGGGGGGGGGGCAAAGTTCATTTAAGCGGGCAACTCCTACTAGGCAGTTGTTTTAAAACCGTAAAGAGTTAAGAAGATAAAATGGGCCTGCATCAAATGTTTTAATTTCATGAATATTACGGCAACGAGTACATTCAGTAGTGACTTGTGACTTTACAACCAATGTGAATATTTTTTAAAATGTGTACTCGTCTTTGGAGTGCGGAATTCAGGTTAAGGAGGGGCCATAACGCACTGAATACCAGTCTTGGACAAGTTCTCGTTCCTTTTCAAAAAAGAAACTGAGTTCCTTTTAAAATTATACTTTGAATCTTATTCTTCTTATCACTTGCGGACTCGTCCGGTCTCCATCCGCTTCCACCATTCGGAATCTGACCTGGACGTGACGATTTTCGAAAACACGGCAAGATCCAAGATATTTTTACACTGAAGTTTACGGTATCAGGTACTGAAATAGCTCTATTTACATCGTCCAGCAAGGATTATGTGACAATTTGGGTAAGTTCCGAAACTAGCTGAATATGCCATTTCCGTGCTGAGGCCGTTCCGTAACCTCCTGAATATCATAGGCTGGGCGTTTCGTAACTTCCTGCGCCAGCATATTATTCAGCATCATGAAAACGCCAGTCGGTTCGAGCGAGGGCATCTGCCAGCATTCACAAATCATGGAGGCGTTTTCAAAATGCAATTATATAAAAGACCGTTATTTATACCACGCGTTGCAGGATTTTATTATCTTTTATGTCGTATTTGTTATTATTGGGAAACGATTAGAATACTGTTTTTTTAAATTTAATTACAAATTTTTAGCGCGCATTTCCTCCATCTTTTCTCTTGTAGGCGTTCCGAAACACTTGACAAAATGTGACGCTGGGACGTGCTAGCTGACGCTGGAACCCCATCATTTTCAGGAGGTTTCGGAATGTACCCCACGATATTGACGACGAAACCAAGACTTGGCGGGAGAATATTTTTAAATAAAACACATCACACGAGCAGTAACCACGCGCATGAAAAAACTGAAAAAATAACTCACCAAGTGCCCTCGCGTCTGAGGAAGAGAGCGGACGCTCTCGAAAATTTACGCACTTGGCGAGTTTTTTTTTTTTTTTATTTATTTATTTATGACCGTTGATGCTGTTCGTGTGATGTTTTATTTAAAAGTAGGATATTATTACACATTTGATACATACAAGATGTGTGGTTGGTGGTGTCTGCTGGGCACAAGCTGATGTCATTGTGTGGATCCCGTCTTTACTGCAGAAGCTCTGGACCCTGTGCAGCAGTATTTTCAGACTCCTGGGCCTGGATTCACAAAGATGCCTAACTCTTAAGTTGTCCTAAGTTAGGCAAATCCTAGCTAGATAAATCAAGATAAATCATCTCTGAGTATTACTACCCATTCAAAAATAAATATTATTAGTTAAATTGGTGTTGTTGTCATTTTAATATAATTTATCTTTATGACATTGCAGAACGACATATGCGTGATTTTTATCACTAAGATTTGCCTAAACTAGGACGTCTTAGCACTTGGGCACCTTTGTGAATCTGGGCCCTGATAACCGATCAGTTGAATCAAACGCAGTTTTATTTGATATAAGATGGTATTATTATAAGCGAGACCAAAATATGGGAGGACGATGGCATAGAACTAAACCTCATGGGCTAGAACCCCCCCAACCCCCCCCCCCCTTCCCCCCCGTGTGACGCATACCATTAGCCATTTTGAATTGGAGTAACGTATGGTACCAGCATTATTGTTTATTTCTGGATTCTTCGGTTTTAAAATTAAGTATGGTTTTATTTTAGAAGATTTATTCAAAATCTATTTATAAATGTATGAAAAATCTTTGAAACTAACGCTCCAATTTTATTCTAACAACGTTTCAACATTCTGGTTAATTGTACTAATTCGGGTGGTCGTACAGCGGTAATGTTTCTTTGGAATATACCAGAAGTAATTGTGACAAATTCAGATAAAAAGAAATGCTATACCGATTAGTTTTGTTTAAAAGCTAGTTTCTTAGGGCCGTCTTACAATCTCTTAATAAGAAAGTTATTTTGGAGGATTTCAAAGGTTTTGATTGGTGGTTGCCATGGAGAAAGCAAGCTATTCGACGAATAAGTAGTTATTGGGACATTGTAAGACTGGAACTTAAGTATACTAAAATGCAGAGCATGATGGCTTCTAATGGGCACGGCAAAGCTCGCGGTGTGGGATAGTCACTTAGGTGTCTAGAGGTGTAGTTATGCAATTGGGTTTGAGCATACAGGACTCATCTCGCTTATTTTCATCCCGAGTTGTGTAAAGCCCGATTCACAATTGAAATAAGACTTGCAATAAGAAACAGTGAAATTACAAGCAACTGGTTCACAACCGACGACTAGTTGCTTATTTCAGTAGTCTAAGTGGTGCCTTCATTGTGTACTTACTATCATTGACTACAACAGCAGCAAAATATCCGGTACCACTGTTTTTGTTTTGATTACCTTCTCATATGGTTCTTCTACGTTCTGATTGGTTCGTCATTAGGTGCATCATGGGAAGTTGAAATAAGAAATGGAATTTATTCATTTCTTATGAGTATGACTATATCAATCCACTGTGATGGATGTGAACCACAGCATTGTTATTGCATGTTCCAATTCACTTAAACCATATTGCAATTTCACCAAACCAACTCTTATTTCAATTGTGAACCACGCTTTAGTGGTGATCCGATTTAACCCAAAACTCATGATACGTTTGTGTAGCTCCATTACCAAATACAGTCAAGCTCACTTTTAATAACATTTTGGATTTACAAAGTAATTTCGATTCCCCTTAAACAAAATTACAAAATGGTTCTGTTCTAACAAAGTAGAAATCAGTTTCCTTCAAGTGTGTTAAAAGTGAGCTGCACTTGGTATCAGATTGCAAAGAGCTTTTCAATTTGTATGTTTCTAATTTCAATAATGCAAGCCAAGTGAATCAGGATTCATATAAGTAAGATAAGATATTAGTAAGGAAGTATGTTTCTGTGTAGTGGTTCTTGTCTTGTTGAATCTCCGGGGTGTTGAAGCTGAAAATGTTCACAAAAATAATTGTAAGGATTGGAATCAGTTGGGTCAACTTTTTCTAAAAGAGCTGCGTAGTGTTTTTGCTAGTAGCTCTAAAATTCAAGAATGTGAGGACAATTCAGTGCCAATCTATTGGAATTTGCAATACGTAACTTTCATGTAAAAGTAACCACCCACAGCTATGTCTCACAGTTACTTGGTTCGAGAAAAGCGCATAATGTGCCCCAATAGTACGTGGCATTGACAAGTTCTATCGTAGTGTTTGGTATATGTTCATGCCGCAGTGTTTCTCAAACTGTGAGGCCCGCCTCATTGGTGACGTGCCAAGCAAATATTTCATGTGAAGTGCCAACTTATTTTAGTTTTCTAATATTAAAGTTTGTTTTACCGCAGAGAGGTTTACTTGCAGTTTAACAATTTCTGACCTGCATATTATATTTTCCACAATGAGTAGCCCGGCAGCCCTTACAAACATACACTTGGCATTAGTCGAGGTAAATGTTATGTTTTATGTCTTGCAATTTTATTAGATACTTGGGTACAAACGTTTGAGAACCATTATAGCATTGCTTTATGGCACCCCATTTATCACAACAAAATGTTCTTATGCAGCCATTCAAAACTGAGCTCCAATATGGAACTATATAACTTCACTCCTCAGCACTAATCCCCAGGGGAACATGTAGCCCCCCCCACCCCACATGATCAAAATCACTTCCGGCTGTGTAAATGTCGGGATAGTCAGAATAACGTCCTGGCATTCCATTGGGGGAAAATCATATTTACTTCAACAAACATAATACAGTAGTCCCTCGTTAATTCAAACTCAGTTCATTCAATATTATGTATAATTCAAACTATTGATGGAGTCCCAGCAGAAGATTTAGGTACGGTGGATAGTGTTAATGTTCTTTTAAATCAAAATTTTGTACTTCAAATTGGAGTTTTTAGGGTCCCTTGAAATTTGAGTTAAAGGGGGATTACTGTAGTGAATTGGATTTTAGAACTCACAGACATTAATCATATTGCTGGTTGTTGGTTGTGCAAGCACCTCAATAATTTCAATAAGTATTATTAATAAATAGATACATTCATTATTTATTTATTTCCCAAATGTAAATCTAATACATCTACTCTTAATATTAATATTTTTTTGTTTCTTGTAATGAGCACAAGTACAAAACCACAGAACTAACTTATTTCCACAAAGCCTTACAAGAAGCCTTGACTGTGGATAATATAATAATAACAACAATAATAAATACAAAACACATGATACACACAATGATTAACAATACAAAAATGTCAATACCTTAGCACTATTCTAAAAATTCAGAGAGATTAAAATAGGTAGAAGTGGGTTTGTGTCAAATCATCACCAATTCAACCTTATACATAACATCGATTCATTTATGATGGCCATTGGATGGGCTTAAAAAAAGGATGCCCATCCTAAAAACATATCTTCACTTGATGTGACGATACACGATAGCCCAGTGTCAATACGCACATGTCACTGTTTCTAGTATGCCATGACTGTATGTTGATCAGCCATACACACAGCCACAATGTCCATCCACCTCAATGATTTCAATAAGTATTATTAATAAATAGATACATTCATTATTTATTTCCCAAATGTACATCTACTCTTAATACAATTTGTTTTTCTTTCTTGTCATGAGCACATACCGGTAGTACAAAACCACAGAACTTACTTCATTTCCACAAAGCCTTACAAGCAGACTTGACCCATGTTAATAATAAATAACAACAATAAAAATGATACAATGATACCCACAATGATTAACATACAAAAATGTCAATACCCTACCACCACAGACAACTAATTTGCTACCACTCTCTACTTACGATAAATTAGAAATTAATTTATGTAAATACTACATACAAAATAAATTCTAAAAATACAGAGAGATTAAAATAGGTAGAAGTGGGTTTGTGTTAAATCATCATCAATTCAACCTTATGACATCGATTCATTTATGATGGCCATTGGATGGGCTTGAAATAAAGGATGCCCATCCTAAAAACATATCTTCACTTGATGCTCCCCGATACACGATAGTCCAGTGTCAATACGCACATGTCACTGTTTCTAGTATGCCATGACTGTATGTTGATCAGCCATACACACAGCCACAATGTCCATCCACCTCAATGATTTCAATAAGAATAATAATAATAATAATAATAATTACTTAAAATATACAATAATTAAATGATGGATTAGCCTAACAATACAAAATTTAAATTTAAATTACCTAGCATTACTTATGATAAATTACAAATTAATTAATTATAAAAACATACCATATAATAATATTGAGAAAATACCTAAAGAAAGATTGAAATAGATAAGATGGTGGAAGTAGGTTTGTGTTATGTTACAATAATTAAATGATGGATTAGCCTAACAATACAAAATTTAAATGTAAATTACCTAGCATTACTTATGATAAATTACAAATTAATTAAATGAAAACATACAATATAATAATAATGAGAAAATACCTAAAGAAAGATTGAAATAGATAAGATGGTGGAAGTAGGTTTGTGTTATGTTACAATAATTAAATGATGGATTAGCCTAACAATACAAAATTTAAATTTAAATTACCTAGCATTACTTATGATAAATTACAAATTAATTAATTATAAAAACATACAACATAATAATATTGAGAAACTACCTAAAGAAAGATTGAAATAGTGTGTGTAGTGTGTGTGGTGGAAGTAGGTTTGTGTTAAATAGATTAAATAGATAAATAGATATTAATTAATAAAATAATATTAATAGATAATAAAAAGATAAGATTGATTGTTAATAAATAGATTATCATCAATTCATTTATAGGCCTTCCCAAATACATATCTCACCACTTGATAAAACGATACACGACAGCCCAGTTTCGATACATGGTATTGTTTCTGTAATGGATTGCATCTGTCTTGTATTGTATGGTCTTGTATGCTGTATTGTATTGTATATTTAACAATGTAGCTCCAGCTCAACAGGGCCTTTTTCACTTGACGTGCGCAGAGAGGTAACTCAAACTCATATACTCTACAACCACATTTCACACCGTAGGCCCCTACATCACTTCAACGTTAGGTTCAACATTTCTTATAAATGGAGCCATATCTTCAACTTTTAAAATTCAATCTCTTGGTGGTTATTTGAAGTCACATCTTTTCTTCAACCCTTAATCAGCTAGAAAAAGGCCCTGGTTATTTCCATTAAAGCTTTCCTTAGTGCAAGGTTGTGTTACAATCACCTGCAACAAGTACCAAGTACGACGGCGAGCAGTTCCAGGGGTGGTGGGCCCAAGGCTGGTCAGTTGGTACCAGGTTGTCAAAGTCATGTCAGTAGGGCGGTAAGTGCCCAATAATGAGGATTTTACATCTCCTCATTTGTGACTTAGACCTTATATTTGTGACTTAGTTAGGCTGTGAAATAATCCAACTCTGTTTTCGGAACCCGTTCCCCCCCCCCCCCCCCCCCCTACATCATTGGTACCATAAGGGGGAGGGGGTTTCATTGATCTCCCCCCTCAATTTTGAGACAACCGTTTAACTAGTATTAGGCCTACGCTTTGGGTGTGGTCGCACTGCCAATACAACCACGCCATTTCTTGTCCACGGCAGCCCAGTTTTGATGCATGGTATTGTTTCTGTAATGGATTGCATCTGTCTTGTATTGTATGGTCTTGTATGCTGTATTGTATTGTATATTTAACAATGTAGCTCCAGCTCAACAGGGCCTTTTTCACTTGACGTGCGCAGAGCACTTAACTCACTTCATTCTCATTTCATGAACTTACTTCATTTCCACAAAGCCTTACAAGCAGACTTGACCCATGGTAATAATAAATAACAACAATAAAAATGATACAATGATACCCACAATGATTAACATACAAAAATGTCAATACCTTAGCACTATTCTAAAAATTCAGAGAGATGAAAATAGGTAGAAGTGGGTTTGTGTTAAATCATCACCAATTCAACCTTATGACATCGATTCATTTATGATGGCCATTGGATGGGCTTGAAATAAAGGATGCCCATCCTAAAAACATATCTTCACTTGATGCTCCCCGATACACGATAGCCCAGTGTCAATACGCACATGTCACTGTTTCTAGTATGCCATGACTGTATGTTGATCAGCCATACACACAGCCACAATGTCCATCCACCTCAATGATTTCAATAAGAATAATAATAATACAACAATAAAATAATAATAATAATTACTTAAAATATACAATAATTAAATGATGGATTAGCCTAACAATACAAAATTTAAATTTAAATTACCTAGCATTACTAATGATAAATTACAAATTAATTAATTATAAAAACATACAATATAATAATATTGAGAAAATACCTAAAGAAAGATTGAAATAGATAAGATGGTGGAAGTAGGTTTGTGTTATGTTACAATAATTAAATGATGGATTAGCCTAACAATACAAAATTTAAATTTAAATTACCTAGCATTACTTATGATAAATTACAGATTAATTAATTATAAAAACATACAATATAATAATATTGAGAAACTACCTAAAGAAAGATTGAAATAGTGTGTGTAGTGTGTGTGGTTGAAGTAGGTTTGTGTTAAATAGATTAAATAGATAAATAAATATTAATTAATAAAATAATATTAATAGATAATAAAAAGATAAGATAGATTGTTAATAAATAGATTATCATCAATTCATTTAAGGCCTTCCCAAATACATATCTCATCCCTTGATAGAACGATACACGACAGCCCAGTTTCGATACATGGTATTGTTTCTGTAATGGATTGCATCTGTCTTGTATTGTATGGTCTTGTTTTCTGTATTGTATTGTATATTTAACAATGTAGCTCCAGCTCAACAGGGCCTTTTTCACTTGACGTGCGCAGAGAGGTAACTCAAACTCATATACTCTACAACCACATTTCACACCGTAGGCCCCTACATCACTTCAACGTTAGGTTCAACATTTCTTATCACTTATCTCATCCTTATCTTCAATTTTTAAAATTCAATCTCTTGGTGGTTATTTGAAGTCACATCTTTTCTTCAACCCTTAATCAGCTAGAAAAAGGCCCTGGTTATTTCCATTAAAGCTTTCCTTAGTGCAAGGTTGTGTTACAATCACCTGCAACAAGTACCAAGTACGACGGCGAGCAGTTCCAGGGGTGGTGGGCCCAAGGCTGGTCAGTTGGTACCAGGTTGTCAAAGTCATGTCAGTAGGGCGGTAAGTGCCCAATAATGAGGATTTTACATCTCCTCATTTGTGACTTAGACCTTATATTTGTGACTTAGTTAGGCTGTGAAATAATCCAACTCTGTTTTCGGAACCCGTTACCCCCCCCCCCCCCCCCCCCACATCATTGGTACCATAAGGGGGAGGGGGTTTCATTGATCTCCCCCCTCAATTTTGAGACAACCGTTTAACTAGTATTAGGCCTACGCTTTGGGCGTGGTCGCACTGCCAATACAACCACGCCATTTCTTGTCCTCCTTTGTAAATCTACGTCAGTTTTATAGCTGAATAGGATAGACATTAAATAGTTAAAAAAGTGAGGCGTGCAATTTCCGCCCGCCACTTGTACAACCCTCAACAGAAATCTCTTACGACTTGGAAAAAGCCCGTAAACTTAAAAAGTCCTTAGCCGGCCGTATTTTGGGCCGATTAAAGAAAGACTTTATTTCGATGTTTTGCACACTTCATTAATTACAACTCGATCTAATATCGACAAGATCGATTATTCTTTTACAATAAACACACTTCTAGATAAAATAACAAAGCAATTGAAAAACACCAACTCAACCTAAACAATAGGTTAAAAGAAATGTGATGAAAACTCTGAAGTGAACCATCTACAGCTCACTGAAGCACACTTTTCCATGAAGAAGTAGAGATGAAATCGAGGTCAGTGCAGCTCTTCAATTTCAAAATCGCAGATATCACTGCCGAATACCACATCTCCCACACAAAGTTATTGCCTGCCATTTATCCAGGTATCATTTATGTAAATACTGGGTATTAAATCCCACAGAAAACTGTGGCAGCACTATGAAAGGTTGAAAGACTGCTTGGAGCAGTCTTTAGAGTCTTTAGCAGTCAGTCTTTAGACGAGTCGTCTCTTCTGAGAATTGAAAGGCCCATCTTACTTCACCGCCGGCCGATTAAAGAAAGGCTTTATTTCGATGTTTTGAACACTTCATTAACAAAGCAATTGAAAAACACCAACTCAACCTAAACAATAGGTTAAATGAAATGTGATGAAAACTCTGAAGTGAACCATCTACAGCTCACTGAAGCACACTTTTCCATGAAGAAGTAGAGATGAAATCGAGGTCAGTGCAGCTCTTCAATTTCAAAATCGCAGATATCACTGCCGAATACCACATCTCCCACACAAAGTTATTGCCTGCCATTTATCCAGGTATCATTTATGTTAATACTGGGGTATTAAATCCCACAGAAAACTGTGGCAGCACTATGAAAGGTTGAAAGACTGCTTGGAGCAGTCTTTAGAGTCTTTGGCAGTCAGTCTTCAGACAAGTCGTCTCTTCCGAGAATTAAAAGGCCCATCTTACTTCACGGGACGGGACTTACGCCACGGGATTTCTCCATACCTGCTTGTTGTTGTGACTGCATTGCCTGCACTGACCGTGATCAGAATGCGACCTCACCACACCTGACAACAGACGCACGAAATTATCACTAGAATACCTGAGGCATGAGAACGAGATACAACTAGGTTGATAGTTGTCACAATGAGTCACTTCACCATTACATGATCCGTGATGACACCACCTTGCAAGTTAATTCAACGGGACTTTACTAAGCACATAGGCTACCTTAGTTGTGTTTGGGGAAAGGAGAAAGGAGACAAACAGTTCACCAGGTGGCCAAGTTTGACAAGTAATCACAAGTACTCATCACATGAAATGTTACAAAGGTTGAAATGTTTAAGCGTACCCAGCATATGTCTCTCGACCATTTCAGAGTTACTGATGCATCTGTACACTATTTACACTTATCTACACTTGTTCCACTTATTTACTGATACAAAGATGCTGTTGGTACATGAATGGTGAGTGACAGAACGAGGGTCCACAAGGAAATAACCTGGTTGAACAATCTCAAGTTAAGATTGTATTTCTGGAGTGAATTGGTGACAATTTACTGGGTCAGTTCCCACTGGCTTAGCTGTTCCAGTGTTCCTCATTGCAGGTGGGAGATAGTGATCAGGTTGTACCTGGTTGGTAAGGCTTTATATCTGTTAAATGTTACTTCCATTGCAGATTTGAGATGTGCGAGTATTTGGAAATTCCAGTGTTGTTAAGTAACGCGCTCTGTGTAGTGCGCTGCTTGTAGCATGTTACTTTCTTTGGTAGCGAGACTGGTAGCATGCTACATTTGAAAATGCAGTAAAGTAGCGAGTAGCAAGCTACTATATATGAGTATTTGTAGCGAAAAGTCGCCGCTACTCTATTTTTGCAATAAACAAACACACGATTGTTTCGCCCGCCACAATTCCCACCGTCACAGGTTCGGAATGACAACTGACATTGGCTTTCTTGCTCTATAGTCCCGAAACCGCCTCCCCAGCACTGAGTTTCCTGTTTCACCCCGTGAGCTGTGATATGAGTATGAGTATGACTCACTTCCGGACCTTACCGCCGTTTTCAATAAAATAGTACGTACTCTAAGTCCTTTATAAAAAATGAAAGTAACGTATTGGCCCGAATATAACGCGATGATTTTTCCGAAAAAAATAAATTCTATATCTTCACTCGCACTAGAATCGGAGACTACGAATTTCCACACGCATTTCGCGATGTTTCAAATTCCCGCCTTAAGGTCGATAAAGTAGTGACTTCCCATACCGGCAGGTCGGTCAAGTAGTTCCAGTGTAATGACGCTAGCGCGGCCACTTATTAACTTGTAGAACTTCTAAGGGTGGAAGAGAAAGTCTGCTTGGAACAGGCATTCAAGATGGAGGCCAGTAATCAATAGGTTTGTTCGTTTGTCCTGCCTCAACAGGAGTATTTTACGCCAAAAGTAATCCGGAAATACGTCATTGTAACGGATATGGGAGTAGAAATCACAGTTACTCCCACTTGGACAAAAAAACAGAGTTGTCACAGTTGAGATCGTTTCAGTTGTTCTTCCTACTCCTCGTACTCGGGAAGCAGGTGTAAAAACCTTCCTCGCAACACAGTTGTATTAAGTTACCACTGGACAAAAGAACTTGTCGCAGCTACTCCCATCACACTTACTCCAGGATAGAAAAACGGGGTTTTTGTAATACCGTACTCCTGGAGTAATGATCACAGGACAAACGAACAAAGCTATTCACGTCACAAAAGAGTGGGAAATAAGAATGGAATTCAAATCATGTACAGTGACTCGACAAACACTACGAGAGTTCATGCCCTGCAAGCTCTAGGCCTAGAAGTTAGGCAACCTTGTACTTCCAAGCATGTAAATACTTAGGCCTAGGCCAAAGACAATTTAGGTAGGCCTACTCTAAATTATCAACTGTTCACTTCAATTGTGCATTAAACAAAAATTATGAAGTTATCACTAAGCCTAGTATCATTTTATTCCCAAAAAGTTTTTTCCATGAATATTGTTTTAAACACTGGGGGTCGCACTATATTCGAGATCGCGTTATATTCGGGCCAATACGGTAGCTGTAAAGTAGTGTCACTACTTTTTTTGAGTAGCTGTACAAGTAGCGAGCTACTTGACAAAATACAGTAGCTGAAAAGTAGCTAAGTTACTTTCAAAGATCAAGTAGCTGTAGCTGTAACAGTGCTACTTTTAAAAAGTAGCTTTAACAAGACTGGGAAATTCCAGCCGAATAGTTGGTACACCCAGGGCTTTTTTTCGGCCGGTACGAGCCGGTACGCGTACCGGCTAAGTGCTAACACAAGAGGCGTACCGGTAAAAGGCAATAAAGTCACACTATAGCCGGTACGCTACGATTAGCCTTGAAGCGCGTGAATAACTTTGAATTGTGCAGTGTGACAGGCTTGTGACTGCAAAATATGTTTCATTTTGTAATATAAGGATGTTGCCACCTGCTGGTGACATGGGTGTGACATGTAGTAAATCACTGCTTTTTAGACTCTTGGCAGCTACTCACTACCATAATCTTTTCTATTATTTGTGTCATCAGTTCTAAGGAAAGATAATTAGGGTTGTTTTGACTAAAATGTCAACTGTCAAGAGTAGCTTCTGGGAACCACAAAAGAGAATTTACCTGTTCTTACTTTTCTGTTTTCCTAGAAAGTGCCTTTTTAATTTACAGACAACCATTGGGTTGTGTTGAGAGAGGAAGGGGGGGGGGGAATCGGTGGTCAAGGGATTGTAAGTTGTGTGTGGCAGGGTTAGTTTCCTCTCTGGTGACGAGTGGAGATGTCGTCGTGATTAGCGAGTGTGTATGTGTGTTTAGTGAAAGTGTAAAAAATAAAAATGAACCGAAAAATAACTTCTTGGGTCGTCACCTCGCCACCTATACCCGAAACAGAGCAAAAGACCGACGTGTTGCTGACGAGAACATGACTATGAATCATGTTTGGAAATTGCTTTGAATTCGATATCATCGATTTTGGTGAGTTATAAGTTATTTTAAAACAAATATTAGTAAGTTTGTAGTGTGAGTAAATGCACGTCTCGTGTTTGGGTCACGTTAAACAGGGGCGGATTCAACATGAGGCGAGGGGGGGGGTCTGAAAAAATAATTTTAGTTTCCGTCTTATTACAATGAAACCATCACTATTGGCACGTTTTTTTAAAAGCTATTTTATGTTTTCTGCGGACGCCAGTTCACGCGCACGCGCTGCTCGATCGTGTGGACACAGGATCTAATCCCAGTCATGAGCTGTGCAACATAAGCTTCTTATTTCGTCGATATCTACGATACAAATCCGCCTTAAAAATGCGTTTTTGGCCATCAAACTTAATGCAGTACCCCAAAATTTTTTCGCCTACGGTGAATTTGCCTCCGGCGGGTGGGGCTTCGCCCCAGACCCCAGTTATGCCACGCCAGTCACATGAAAGATTATACCGAACGTACCGGTTAACTTTATTTTAGAAAAAAAACACTGGGTACACCTACTCACGTTTTGTGGCAGTTGTGAACTTTGAGAATAAAATAGAATTAAACCATTTTGTAGCAATGACAATCCCTTAAAGTAGATAATGATTTTACAACTTGATTTCTAGTTTTTTTTTTGGTTACTCCTAGACTCAAACAATATGTATTTACGTATTCACTTCAGCCTTCGTCGCAGAATTTTCCCACATCCAGATCTGAAGATGGGAGGTCAAGATCTAGTGTTTTCAGATGCTGCTTTCTTCCTAGGAATGCTGTTTGACACCAAACTATCGTCTTTCGTCGCTAGAAGAAACGAAATGGTAATAAATATCTTTTTCGGTGAGTTTAATCTTTTTATGCACGTCTGAGGCCGCCATTATTCCTCTCCAACAAAACAAACTTGTATCCACGACAACTCTAGCGTGCTCAAAGAGAACTAAATTACACATTAAAGATATCCTGTGCAATCAAGCTGTGAACTATATTACTTCATGCGGCCATATATGCCAAAACACAATCTTCTGAAGCAAATTTTAGCAAGATTTAAAAAAAATAGAAAGTTGACGTGTGTCAAAGCATACTACAGTACAACCTTGTTATTACGTCATCTGATGCAAAGTCGTTCGCATTATCACGTCGTTTTGATAAAGTCCCGGTGAAACCCCATTAGACACAAAGTTTATTTTCTCTTGATAATACGTCATCTGATATAATATAACGTTGAATGCAATAGTACGTCCCTAAATTAACATCCCTACATTAGTAAAAGGTTTGATATACCGTTGTTTCAGATAAAATTCCTGTTTTTAAGATGGGTTATGAAAGTAGGTGCCAATCGGCTGGAATGGTATAATAAGTGAGGAAAGGATCCAACAGCTTACCTTCGTGTAGTAAGACGACGGATTTGCGAGTTTGAAGTACACATAAAGACATAATACAAAATATAACGAGACGTTTCGACCGAGGTCTTGCTCACTCTTCTCTCGAGTGAGCAAGACCTCGGTCGAAACGTCTCGTTATATTTTGTATTGTCTTTATGTGTACTTCAAACTCGCAAATCCGTCATCTTACTACACGAAGGTAAGCTGTTGGATCCTTTCCTCACTTATTATACTGTTTTTAAGATGGTTTAACTGTCAGTTTACACCTCCCCCTCCTCCTCCTCCCCCCCCCCCCCCCCCGCCAACCCTACGCGCGGCAAAACACCCGACTGAAGTAGCGGGCCCGGGGCGGGTGACTCACAGCCAGCCTGCCGGCCAGCGCTTTGTTAATTAAAAGTGTGTAGGCCTACACCCAAAATAGTGAGCCATACAAACATCTACTCCCCCCCCCCCCCCCCCAATATGTGTAATTTCATTTTGTGTTATCTTTTCTTTAATGTAACTATAGGATACTGCAGGTGATACCTTGCAACAAATCTAATCTGTCACTATTTCAGTCTCTTCCTTATTGATATTGCCCCAAAGAGTACATTTACTTCAAAATAAGCCATAAATCCGTTTTTTAAAACTTAATTTGATACAACGTCCCCGCTTGATTTAACGTCGAAAATCAATAGTCCCTTCAGCGACGTTATATCAAGGTTGTACTGTAGTACGCTTAGTGATCTAACCCAGGCGCAGCAGAGCGTACCAGTATGCTCACGGATGCAAGGGGGTTAACCACGGATTGTCGATCAATCTTACAGAGTGCCGGTCGATGTCGATCTCCTTGTCATCTCAAAAATGGTGCCAAGAATGGTTGTCAAGACGATAAAGTCTTATAGAATACATCCGCTGACTATCCAGAGGTTTCTATCAATAATGCTAGCAGTAGCTATTTTATCGAAATAGATGTTACATTATAACTAGGGATGTCAATACCCGGAAATAGTTGTACCCGGGTACCCTCGCGCCGTACCCGGACTACCCGGGTAGTAAATAATACTAAATACACGTTTTATCGTCATGGGTGTCAAATGATTCACAAAGTTGTGGAAAGAGACATCATATTGTTAAACGGTATCAGGTTGCATTGTCTTCGATGCAAAACGATCGCGGAAGTATTCAACAAAGCTATGAATTCGGTGGTCGGCCGCATCAAAGCGATGACGTCGTAGTCCGAGCTCGAACACGAGAACATGATTGCAGTAAAGCTACGACGGGCAGGTGCGCTCCCTCGGACTCGCAACCGTTCCGCAGCATTCTTCCATAGGCCTACAGAAGATGATACTAATTGGGCTTTACGTCTCATTTTTTTGCGACGATGTCTAATCTTGACGAGGGGGGGGGGGGGGTGTCAAGTTAAATGCCGGCAAATTGAAAAGCGCGGCTCGTACGCTCGCACAAAGAGGTCAGTAGAGGAAAATATCGCAATGTTGAATTGATTTCGTTTTGAACAGAAGGGGACGGGTAATACCGGGTAACGGGTATTGAAAAGTTGGAACCATACCCGTGTGTACCGGGCGGGTAACGGGTACCCGTTGACATCCCTAATTATAACCTCACTTTTTACAGAACAGTGGATGATAGAACAGAATTTTTGGTTTGCAGAAATCCTAGCATCTTTACCTTCAAGGGGAGTCAACTCGGTTACTAGTGGACGATCTTCTGCCAGTGCTCCTGTAAGTAGAGCAAAATACATTGTGCTTTAGTTCTACATTAGTAGTAGAATCGTTACTAGATTAGTTAATTATTATTTCCAAATATATTGCAAAATAAAATTTTAAAAAAATCTCGAGAACTGCGACATTGCCAAGGTGAATACTGAAGGTCTGCATATGTCCCACATTCTCTTAATGAAAGCAAGTACAGAAAATGAAAAACTTGAAAGTTGTAAAAAGGTTGTTGTCTGGTTGGTATTGCTTTTATCAAATGTGCTACATTATCACTGCCAAACTTGTTCTTCTCTGCTGTTTTGAAAACCATGTTTTTACTTTAGAAACATTATAATATTTTCAAATAATATAAATCAAAGGAAGTAGTAAAGATAACTTCTTTATCAACACCTCTTCAGGTCAGTTAATGAGTTCCTAGTTTCATACTTTATTATGACCGTTTGGAGGGGTCAAGAAAAAGTGAACGTCATCAAGACTTAATAATATGTGATAGAGGAACACTTATAAAAAAAAACAAAACAGAAAAACTCATAATATAATCAGTAGGGATGTCAAACGATTAAATTATTATAATCGATAATCGAATTCACTTTCACCTCCATAATCGATTATTAATCGATTTTAATCGTTTTGTTAAATGTCGGTATAGTAGCAAGTTTCTTCCAAACTTCGGTCTGGTTTCGGTTAGTTTGAATTGCCCGCGCAAGCCACGAGTTCGCAATTCGACTTCTTTTCGACTATCGATATATTTTACGTCACGGAGTATTTTTGTTATGTTCTGTCCAAGATTTCGACGATAATTTCTGTCCTAGCTAGGCCTGAAGGGCTATAGTTATTCACTTCCCGTTTTTTTTGAACCAATAAGTAATTAAGTATGCTGAATATGCTTTGTAATATTATTATTTTCATGTGCAGCCTAATTAAAATTTACGTGATGTGAACTAAAAATCGTAGCGACTTTTCTAACCTTACTTCTCTTGTTATTTGTGAACAAACATAACAACTCTTATTTTTATAAATCGTAGGCGTCGAATGCTGGGTCTAGGGTAGGCGACTACACACAGCTATTCAAAATATGACTGGAAATTCGGCTCAAATTATGACGCAAAGTTATGCTGTTGCTATTCTTAGGCCTAGGCCTAGGCCTACTGTAAATGAAACTGAGCAATAGCGATGCTAGCGCTAGCGCTCGCGCTCGAATAGGCGGCAGATCTTGAGAACTAAATTTAAAAAAGCGCGAAAATTTAAAATCGATTTTTTTTTTAAATAATCGATTAATCGTTTTCGATTAATAATCGATTAATCGAATCGATTTAATCGTAATCGTTGACATCCCTAATAATCAGTATTTGCACTTGATAAGGCTTGAAGTAAAAATGGATACATTACAAAAGAATGATATTACAGTATTATAATCATATGCAAGTTGGCACATTAGATATTGGTTCCAGAGATATTTTGGAAAACATGTCATTCATATTTCAGTCTTCAAATTAGGGCCTAATGAAGCTAGAAGAGCTACAAGAAAAAATAAATGTCAAGATCGTGGTGGTCTAACCTACCAATTTAACTGAATAAGTTTCCGAAACAATCATGCAAATAAATCTTTAGATTTTAAACTGTTATATCAAACTGTTGAAGCTATTAATATCTAGGGATATGCAAAACCTACTTTTTAATTTTGAATCTCGAATCTTAAGCAAGAATATCCTTGAATCAAAATTTCCAATATTTTGATTAACCAACCAAGTAGGGGTGTGCGAGTAGCACTTTTCCAAATCAAGTCGAGTTCGAGTAGTAAATAACTCGCGAGTTTCGAGTAGTGCCTGAATATAATAAAAAGATACAGGAAAGGAATAACTGCCGATTGAGGACTAGGTAGACTAGACCTAGGACCCCATCTAAGCTACCGCCGAGTTCACCTAGGCTAGGCCTTGGCCTAAAAGCTGTCCCTGAGGCCTAAGCCTATCTGGGGCTAGGCCTAAAACCATATACTGTAATTTGTTCAATATTATTGTCTCCCTAGGCCTAAGGCTCAATAGATGCTAAATTCTGCCAACTGGGCCTAGGCCTACGTGATCTAGACAAGGAAAGTACTAAGGCTTGGCCTAGGTCTTGGGCCTTGGGATAGGCTATGCTCGAAGCATGGCCAAATGCTAGGCCTAGGACTAGGCCTACACTGTACATGGGGATCTGGCATAGGAGAAGGACTTTCAGAGAAACAATAGAACTACAGTGTAATCTGTTTTGCAGATGGGTTGTCAGATGGCCACTTCTGTTTTTGTGCGACCATGTTGGCGAGTGTTTCCCCATTTTGAGGTTAATGATGCAAAGATTACATTTAAAACTTAAGTTATATGGAACGTTTTAAAAATGATTCCAAATACATGATGATCAGTAGGGAATATATTAATATTAGGGCTGCCCAACTATATCGATAATTTGATACGATATCGATAATGGGAGAATAATTGACGAGTGGTGATAGGCGGAGCTTGTGCCGAGTACTGTGTCACGTGACTAGCAGTTGGGAAAAGTCCCTACTGTCCGGACGGATCCACGCAAAACACATCCACACTTATCTCGTTCTAGCTGGTATAAAATTCATTTTTAAGATATAGGCCTAACCTGGAAAACATATTTAGTTCACATACCAGTGGTCAATATAAAGGTTATTTCAAAATTATAGACGAAGTACCTAGTTAACTTGTTATAACAATTCACGCACCGAAGAGGATAAAATGAGCAAGGTGTGTTTTGTTTTTTCACCTTCAACTGGCGAAAAACTAATGATCGGATTTGGACGAGAGTTTCTTAAGAATACGTACCAATAATGTGAGAGAATAAGCAAATAAACTTTCTAGATAGAAAATGCCCAGAACGAAAATTCATAGCATGCACTAATATGCAAGGTGCTTAGTTTCACGGTCAAAACCGCTACTTTTGAGGCCCAACCGCTACACCCTGCATATTATTGCATGCTATGAATTTTCGTTCTGAGCAATTTCTATCTATAAAGTTTATTTGCTTATTGTCTCACATTATTGGAACACATGCTAAAGAAACTCTCGTCAAAATCCGGTCATTAGTTTTTCGCCAATTGAAGTTGAAAAAACAAAACACGCGTTGCTCATTTTATCCTCTTGATGCGCGAATTGTTATAACAAGTTAACTACTGGGTCTATAATTTTGAAATAACCTTTATATTGACCACTGGTATGTGAACTAATTACGCTTTCCTATAGGTTATACCTGAAAAGTGAATATTATAACAGCTAGAACGAGATAAGTGTCGTACATTAAGCGCGTGAAAGCGTAACAGTTAGCGGGTTTGTCCCAACTATGGGCGCCACGTTCCTTCGTGACGTAAGGGGGGTAAATCACCACTCGTCAATTCGATATAGATATAGAATTATTATATCGTACCTATAGCGATATCGAACTTGCGCCTAATAAGCTAATTGTTTAGAAAGAAAACAATTACGTCATGTCACGCCAATGACAATATCGCTGTTTTGAGTGGATTAGTGATGACATCGGGTACCCGGAAACCGGTTCCGACTTTTCACACCGGTTCTATTTTTTTCGAAATATGTAAACTACTTATGAGAAAGGGATGGTGTAGCAGCGAGTCCGCGCGCTCTGCTGTCACGTGATACGCACAGGCACTAGCAGGTCGGCAGCCGACACACGACATTCAAGTGGTGTTGATTTCATTTGGATTTATTTTGAGTTTAGACTGACAACATGAGTGCCTCGAGTGATAAAAGGGCTAATTCGTCCTTTGTTTGGAATTTTTGTTCAAAATCAAACCTGACAATAAGGTATGTATGTACTATGTATTATTATATTCTTATCTCATGTATTTATTGTAGGCCGAAGTACTTCGTAGACCTATTGCTTTATATACCGCCCTGTTTCTTCTGAGATTTTATTATTTCGGCATGCGCGTGATTCGGCTAGGCCTACTGGTTACACGAATTTTGTGTTGTTTTAGGTAAAATGTAATAAGTGTGAAGAATGAATTTCGTACTCTGGTTCAACATCAGCAATATCAAAACACTTAAAAACTAAACACACCATAATTGACGAGGATCCTAAAGATCCACCATCAAAACAAATAACATTGTCAAAGCTTGGGTTTACCCCTGGAAGGCTTTGCGGGGCCGAAAGGCAAAAAACCATAACAGAGCTCACAGATGATCTTGTTGCGCGTCATAACTAACATAAAAAAAATTTTAAAAAAAAAAGCGGAAAAATTAAGATTACTAGTACCAATTTTTTTCCCGCTCCAGAACCGGTTCCGAAGCGGTTCCGGCGCGGAGGAACCGGTTCGAAATGTTTGGACTCGATGTCATCACTAGTGTGGATATTTTTAATTTTAATAGTATACACACAAATTGACACACATTATAGGACATTTCAATGTTAAAACATGTATTTACTAGGGTTGTGCAAACCTGGGTTTTTTGATTTCGAACCGAACTCGAACTTTCAGGGTGAGCGTCCGTCGAACTTCGAACTTGAAAAAAATTTCTAACCGAACTCGAGTCGAACTCGAACCGAACTTATAAATTGCGTTTAGATAAACTACGAGAAAAGAAAGCATTCTAATTTATCAAGTGCACCTTTATTATTTACGTGACCTGACCTGGATCAAATCAACATTTAAAAATTATTACAGGGCTGTGTAATTACTAAGGTTGCCCATCGATGTTAAATTACAACATCGAAATCAAAATAAAAACATCGATGTCACATCGCGATGTCGGAAATTTTTCGACATCGACATCAAACCTAGTGTTGTAAATCGGTAAATTACCAATGGTAAATTACCCCGTAAATTACGATTTCCCCGTAACTTACCAATTTTTAAATTACATGTAAATGACCGTAATTTACAGTGGTAAATTACCACAGTAAATTACCGTAATTTCAGAAATTACCAAATTATTCTCGTAATTTACCAATTTTTAAATTACATGTAAAATACTGTAAATTAGAACTAAATTACGATTAACTCAGAAATAAGAAATAACCAAATAATTCTTGATTAAAAAGCTGTGTGTAAGGATTTAGTCAAGTGGCCACATGGTCAGCTGCCAAAGCCATTGTAGAAGAATCAAACCTGAAATAATCGACATCGGAAGAAAAAGTTCCTTGAACAATATAAAAACTAAAAAGAAAAACTAACAAAATCGTTTCTTGTACATCGCAAAACCTTCCGGTTGGTTGATATTGTGTTGTAACCTTGTCGACGAGCGGAGTACACATTTTTTTATTATTATTATTTGGTGTAAAAACGATTCGATTTATGAAAAAAAAATCGATGTCGGAAATTTGTATCTACATCGATTGTTAATCGATTAATCGATGTCAATGGGCAACCTTAGTAATTACATAAGCGTAATCAACTTTCATCTATAGTATGACATTGTATGACTGGTATGACATAGTATGACTGGTATGACAATATAATCTTATTCAATTCAACTCTGCTGTAATAAACTCCAGTAATTATTGCTCTTTCTTTAATTCAAACTCTGTTAATTTAAATTTACATATAGCCTAATAATTCAAAGTAATAGTGATGATTTGGAAGTCCCTGCAGTAGGTTTATATTTTATGCATAAAACAAAGTGTTTAATGTTCTTATATTTAGTAAGGCCTAGGCCACAACAAAGAACATAACCTAAGTAAGTAACCTATCTCGGTACCTAAGAATATGCTACTTCTTAATTTATTTTGCGCCTTTTGCAATAGACGGCCCGGGATCATCGGCATCTTCTTTAAAATCCATGTTTACGATAAATTTACGAGACATCACAATACGAAAGGAAAGTTCATAGCAAGTGGCAAGGTTAGGAAACGTCGTCGCTTGTCGGTTTACTGATACGAAAGTGCCAACTTAACGAAAAGTTACGGACATTATTGTTGTGCACAAAGTTGGTTAATAAAAGCAGTTTTACTAAATTGTTTTAAATTGAGACAATACGGATGTGGACGTGTTTCTACGTTGATTTTGATGTAAATACAACTAAATCTTGCATAATAATGCAATTGAATGGCAATGCAAAAAGTAGGTCTACATCAACGACGTTGGCTGCACTGCCCTGCTCTCGTTCGAGTTCGACCTTGAGTCGGCGATATATCGATAGGTCGACAGCGCTTAGAGTGCACATGGCGACCGATAGTAGAGTTTCAATGTCCCGCGGGAAGTTCGAATTTCAAAGACGAACTTTGATATTTACGAACTCGAACTCAAATTAAACCATTCGAACCCGCACCGAACGTTCTCAGAGTTCGAGTTCGAGTTTCGAACGTTCGCACAACGACGTATTACGGTAATGTTGTTTATAATAAGTCGCCTCTGGCTGGTCTGGAAATCCTAAAAACACGAGAAAAGTTTCGATATCGCCAATATCGATACGTTTCTTGATAAGTTCGATACCGCGACACGATATCGATAATTCTTCCCGCGATATAGATATGATCTTTTTTATCGCTGGGCAGCCCTAAATAATATAATATCTTTGATGATTAGGTACTCTTAGGTCTAGGCTATGCTAGGCTCTTTGAACATAGTAGGCCCAGGCCTAGGCCTAGGAGGTCTAGGCCTTAGCGATCTCATAGGTCTAGGTTCTCGAAGATTCCCTTCCATTTGTTTGGCTGTCACTTCTACATCATCCACACTTTCACCGATTAGTTCACAAAAACCGCAGACAACTTTATGCGAATTTGCGGAAGTATAGGCCTAATAAGCGTCGTCTGCGCGGTCTGCGTGTATCGATCTGCTCGAAAATGATCGATAGGTCACTTTTTCTTCAAAGTTGATTGTGAAATCGATACTTAAGCTATTTTTGGATACTGGAGCTACCTATTGGTGGTATTTTTAACCAGTTGAATACGGTGGCTCAGTCAATCAAAACTACTCGAACTCGACTAGACTCGTTTTTCGTGAAAAACTTGATCACCTCGAGTCGAGTAGTAACTACTCGATCAAACTCGACTTTTCGAGTACTCGCACACCCCTACAACCAAGCTATCTTAACTATCAGAGAGAAATGAATACTGTACTGTATATATTGTAGGCCTATACCATGTTGGTTGCTTAGAGATATTTACATAACAAACTTAAAAATATGTATAAACCAAGGTTAACGCTGTGCGGCCACGGTTCTTTAGTTTTACTAAAATATGCACAACTCAACATACAAAAATTAAAACAATGACTTCTGAAAGATATAAAATTATTTTTTTCGCAATTTTGATCGCTACAATAAATACATAACTTCACCCAGAAACACACATTTGTGATAGCCAATTTGTATTGTAGTTAACATACTTTGTTCTAGGAGTTAAAGAATTTTCAGTTCATTATCTGCCTTAGTATTTGTTTTATGATTTTTCTCATCTACCAGTACACACGAGCTCATTTGTACCGGTAATTATTAATTAAAGAGTGGTAGTAATGAAGCACTTCCAATATGTGACTAAACCTTACCAGCTAAAACCTACCTCAGGGCATCTAGTAAGTGTGCATTAGGCAGGGCCGCATCGTGTGTATGTGGGCGCAGGCTGTTTGCTTGCGAGTCCGGGCAAGACCCTCACATCTGGGTTCAAGTGAAAACGTTCAGCTTCAATATCCTTGAATCAATCCACTGATCCGACTGGATTCCCACGTAAGCTGCAGGATAATGTCAAGATTGTTTTGTTTTTTTATTCAGTATGCATTAAACTTGTTTATGACGGTGGAACTGGAAAGTAGCAGAGGAAGCCAATGGAAAAGATGGATAAGGCAGTAGGGAGACTTTCAGAAGACAAATGAGATCATGAGGGATATGGGAGAAATAAGGGAGGATAGGAAGAAATGTATTTTAACAAGGCAATTCTCTCAGAGGCAGGACACAACAACAGATTATTTTCATAAATGTAACTCTTGTGCATTTACCACATGTTATTAATCATTTACCTATCGATATGAGACAAAATTGTATAAAGGCCAATACTTCTCAATCTCAAAAACCTTAATAATAGGCGTACCCCCCCCCCCTTATAAACCTGGGGGGGGGGTATATTTTTTATTTTACACTTGAAAGCAAATTGCAGGAACAGTATGTATTAAGTTGTCATTTGGTGCAAGTTGCAACTAAAACTAGCATCGAAGATAAGAATTAGGCTATGCATATCAATAATACACTGTAACATGTAGATTAGATATAGGCCTAAACATGTTACGTACGTATGCATTAACTAGAACCTCGTACTGACATGAGTGAGAACCAAACCGGCTTCCTAGCGTCCATGATGAGTAACAGTTTTAATGTAATAAAATACAAGTGGCTAAAAATAATTGGCACTATTGGCCCATGCAGACATTCAGATCTAACAAAAGAACTTTCTAATTCACGTAGGTGGGCCTACTCAAAATAAGCACAGAAACTTTAAACTTTAAATACAATATTTACAATAAAAATGTAAAAAAAAGAATAACACCGAATAACTTGTAGGCCCTATTCATACAGTAAATTATTACATTATGGTACGTTTACAGCTACGCGTTGCGAGCTCCAATCAGCGGCCGAGTTTCACGCAAAGAAGTTAATAGTGTAACGCAAACTCGGCCACTGATTGGAGCTCGCGCCTTCGCTTCCCTCGCAACGCGTAGCTGTAAACGTACCATTAGGCTTGTCCATCGATATATCAATAAAAAATATCAATACAGTTGGCCTATGTATGTAACAAACCAGTTTCAACATGTAGGTATGTTTAAACTTTATTCTGAATCACAATATTTCATAAAAGTATGAAGTTTGAGTTAAACATTAAAAAACGTAACATTCTGAACTATGGTGTGATTTTGCGGTCGATGTCATTTGGTTTTTGGCGGGGTTCAGAGGTAACTTTGGCGAGTGTCAAAGTCTCGTGCAAAGACCCCGGGCAAACACTCTCTGTAGTTGGCGTCAGCAACAGTCACTGTTTATTGTATCGCAGATCACAGTGGGTCAGTACATGGTTGTTGTTGTCAGTTTTGAGTCTAATAAAGTTGTTTATCAAGATCAAGACGAAAGATTGGTTGAGGTTGAAAAGAGACATCATAATTCTATGTTCATAAATAAATTCTAATTTGCTGAGACTTAAGAGGAAAGGCTACTACGAATATTAAAACCATGTAAAATCCCAGTTTTTCAAACACACCTCAATAATGCAACACTACAACAAAAAAGTGAAAACCGGACTCAATTTGGGTTCGAAAGAACTGAACAGCTCTACTAATAAAAAAGGCTGTATCTCCTACCAACCCAGTTGGAAGGAGTGCGGCCCTATACGGAACACTTCTGCCAACCCCCCAACTAGCAAACCTAGCGTAGGAATGTGGAACTACCACGAAAACCCCCGTTGGTAAGAGTGACTCCTACTACAGAACACTGCTACCAACCCCCCTTGGAAATCAGCTGTATAACAAGTGGGTATAAGGAATGTGACAGCTCGACAACCCCCGTTGGTAGGAGTGCACCCTACTACAAAACACTGCTACCAACCCCCCTTGGAAATCAGCTGTATAACACGTGGGTAAGGAATGTGACAGCTCGACAACCCCCGTTGGTAGGAGTGCAGCCTACTACAGAACACTCCTGCCAACCCCCCTTGGAAATCAGCTGTTTTAACACGTGGGTAAGGAATGTGACAACAAAGATCACAATAGTGATGGCTCGGCCACCCTCGTTGGCAGAAGTGCAGCCTACTACAGACTGACTACTAGACTACTGATTGATGACCCACTTGTTGAAACGGCTGCATTTCCAAGGGGGGTTGGTAGCAGTGTTCTGTAGTAGGGCGCACTCCTACCAACGGGGATTGTCAAGCTGTCACATTCCTTACCCACATGTTAAAATAGCTGATTTCCAAGGGGGGTTGGTAGCAGTGTTCTGTAGTAGGGGCCACTCCTACTAACGGGGGTTTTCGTGGTAGTTCCACATTCCTACGCTAGGTTTGCTAGTTGGGGGGTTGGCAGAAGTGTTCCGTATAGGGCCGCGCTCCTTTCAACTGGGTTGATATGAGGGACGGCCAATAAAAAAACCATCTGTTATAGGTAGGACTACTTAGTATGGTGATTTTTATTTACCTTATTATGAAGTAGATTTGAAAAATCAATCCTGAACATTGCAACATTAGGCCTACCAATATTTTTCACAGAGATGAACTCAAATTTAACCCAGCTTTTACTTTTTCAATATGGTGTAGCATTATAGAGACATGATTACAAAACAGAAATGTTGTGTGGTTATAATATTGGTGGTACGTAGTCTTTCCTCTTTGAAAAATGCTTAGGGCCTACTTTGTGTGATTAACTTTACTTTAATAAACGTCCGTGAACACTGAACACTAGGGCTGCCCAACGATAAAAAAAATCATATCGATATCGCGGGAAGAAATATCGATATCGCGTCGCGATATCGAAGTTTTCAAGTGACGTATCGATATCGGCGATATCGCCACATCGAAACTTTTCTCGTCTGTTTTTAGGATTTACAGGCCAGCTAGAGGTCATTTTTTAAACAATATTACGTAAAGAAATATTTTAGCTTTGAAATGTCTTACTATGTGTGTCAATTTGTTTGTTGTACTATTCAAATTGTAAAATATCCACACAAAACAGCGATGGTGTGGTTGGCGTGACGTGATACGTAATCGGTTTTTTGTATCAATTAGCTTATTAGGCACAAGTTTGATATCGTGGTACGTACGATATATTAATTCTATATCGATATCGAATTATTTATCTATTATCGATATTGTATCGAATTATCAATATCGTTGGGCAGCCCTACTGAGCACGTAGTGGGTTCAGGTAAGTTGAAGCTAGCTATCACTGTATAGTGGTGAACTACAGTACATACTATCTGTTCTTTCTTTCTTTTTCTGTAACCTCATCTCCCACTCTACTATAGGCCTACAAGCATACGCGTGCGCAGCGTCTAACATTAGACGCGGCAAAAGGTGGCGTGGTACAGCTGGGCCGCCGGAGGGAATTTCGCCATAGGCAAAAAAATTTCGGTTAATGCACTAACTTTTATGGCCTAAAACGCGATTTTAAGACGCGACGCTTTCCGCTGTCATAGGATCTTGTGGCCCCTATAGAGCTATGTTTCGTTTCATTTAAATAAAAGATAAATTATTTGCGCAGCCCCGGATGCAGTGTGCCTTTGCCGCTTTGCGTAAAAAACGCGCTACTGAGGGTGCATTTTAATTTAAAGACTAGTTTAAAGTTAAACTGCTCTTGCCCCAGGCCAGGTCTAAAGAAATAGGGAAGGCTCACACATTTTTTTTATTTGCTTACTGGTTACCTCAAGTTAAAATAAACGGGAACTAATTGGTTTCGGCTCGAAAGGTGCATTAACATCGCTTTAACAGCACGTCAAATATATTGCTGTCAAAACACGCTCAGAAACGGACCTGCGCCATCTTGCTCGTGATTATAAGGTTCTGACGTCATAACTCTGTAAACAATCATTTTATATCATAGAAATAGTACTGAAATCCAACAATTTAGTAGATTATTGCTCTCATAAGACTTAAACTGAATCAATGTTTATTTCTAGTTAGTAAATGAACACTGCTCAACATTAACTTACAACAATATGTTAAATAATTCCATTATTGTAAACACGTTTTAGTAAATACTGTATCAAAATGTATTTTCTGAAGAAAACAGTGGTATAAAAGACATTGTTGTAAAGTCACTGCATCCTAGATATTGTAAAATGTCCAACTTAATATCCTTGATATTATTAAGAATACTTCAAGGAGGCAGTTGTTGACAAGAGTTATGACGTCACGAGCCGTTTTTCAATTACGGAGCGGGAAGTTCCAAATTTCAAACTTTAAATGCCAATAGAATTGGAAATATACACTTCTCAGATATAAAAATTATATAGCCCGTATTTTTAGATAATGGCCTTCTGTTTTTAGGTACTTTGAGGAATATTTATTTTTCATGAGCCTTCCCTATTGTAGTCCAGCGCGGCCCAACCGCCAAGTTGACACATTAGGTCCAGCCTGGGCCGTGCGCACGCCTATGCCTACAAGCCACTTAGCCATCAAACTACCTAGTACATTGTTATACTCATAGTACTTACATTTTTAGATTACAGACAAATTAATGAATAGATCATTGTAAGTAGGCCTTACTAAACATAGACAAAATCAAAAAGGGAAAAGAAGACAATCCATAAATTGAAAACCCGACACGATTTCGTACATAGGTATCTGAAATTATTGCTTGGTGGTATGATGTTATAGTAGAGCTACTCTTGCACAAGGTTTTTGCACAGTTTGTTTTCCATAAAAACCTTATACAATATATAAATTAAACATGCTAATGAATTTCAATTTAGGCCTATGCAAGTTCTTGCTTTGGGTATTATAAGAACTAGAAACTTTATTGGTTTTAATACTTAGTTGAAACAATATAGGTAGGGACACCAAAATTTAGCAAATAAGTCTTCATTTCGTTATAAAAAATCTTTAATTTCACTATATAAAATAAAAAAATTGCTCCATTTCGCTATATAAAAAAACAGCTATTTTAACACCGCAAAGCCGTAAGAAATTTTTATATGGCAAAAAATGCCATTAATTTACAAGGTGTAGCCAAAGTCATTTTAAATACTACCTACTACTATACTATCATAGTAAAAACAATAATAGTTTGCAAGGCATAACCTTGTATGCACACACTTCACAGTGAAATAGTGAGGCCTAGGCCTGTATTTTAAGTTACATAGGCCTACCTAGGCCTAGGCCTAGTTTCGAGCGTTGCAAAACTTGCACATCATTGTTTGAATTTTTTAATCAAAAACGTAAAAACCTTCACTTTCAAACTCACGCTGACTGTCAACCACCTTTGGCATGACTAAATTCTTAAAGACAACACGGAACGATAGTTGATCGATCGATCGATCATGAACGGAAGTCGAAAGTCGAAGCGAAAATGCATTCGATTAGGTCGAAAAGAATTATTGCACCAGTGTGACCAACAGACAAAAATTCGATTAGTCATCGGGAACTTTCGATTTTCGGCAGTGTACCAACTTCGGAAAAAAAAAAAATCTAGCCGAGCTGTCAAATTACGCATTTTCGCACGAGACACATAAAAATGACACGGAAAATCGAGAAAACTTGCCGATTTCGCTCAAATTTAGTGGAAAACTATATTAATGCTTGTATTTCGCTAATAAATGTCAAAATAGTCTTATTTCGCTACATTTTGCAAATATTTTTTGACGTTTTTAGGGTCCCAAGGGGTTGTTTTGTCCACAAAAATGTTTTTCTACATTTGGGAAAATTTCGCTTAAAAATCATTCGCGAAATTTCGGTGTCCCTAAATATAGGCCTAAGGTAAGAAACAGTGCACACAACAAGTGAAGCAAAAGCCTAGGGGGTTAATTTAAAATGTACAGTATTTCACTAGGCCTATACAAACAGCAACTCAAATTATACTGCATACAGAAATGAAACAAATTTATTCAGACTGGTGTATAGAGCCTACATAGTTGAATAGGAGTGGAAGAAGAGGTAATAAGGAGAGAAAAAAAAGTCTAAATATGTGCAGTGCTAGCCACTCGTCAACTTATTAGCGACTATGAACTAGTGGCTATGAATTAATTAGTGACTACGGTATGACTAAATTCTAGTGAAAACTCATCCTTGAAAACAAATGGTAATAGACTCTATAAAGTTATCTTTAAGTATCAACAAGATTAAGCAATGGGTAACCACTAACCAGCAGTGATGAATCACCTACAATGACATTAATTAACTGAAAAGGTAAAATACTGCATGACATACATTTCCAGACATAATAAAAGGACATTAGTCTACATATCAATAAGCCAGCCTTCATACAATTATAAATACAAATTTTAAATATTAACTACTGTAGGCCTATAGTTGTCCCAACAAAAGTATTCTGATGTATACGACACAGCCAAGTCCAAGGTGACAAAACTACAATTTCTGCGTTCCAGGTTTGAATCTTATAGACATTAAATAAATAAATAAAATAAATAAATAAACTTAATTTTCTACGTTGCTAATTCCTAATTTTTACATCTTATCTAAACAGATCCAATGGGGATAATTTAAAATCTTCCGTTGGTTACCTGTAATGGTGGGTGTGGCCAAACCACCTGTTCACTCGACTAAGCCGAACCATGCATTTATGAATGTGTGAAAGAAGTAAGAACACCAGGTATCTGTTGATTTTCTTTCAATTGGTGCAGTTGAAAGGGGCAGTAGACAATGACTGAGATTGGTATGCGAATACTTTCATTGGGACTAGTATACATTAAGATGAAAATGGCTACATAGGCTAACCATAACATGCAAGACAAGATTCAAACCTGGAACGCAGAAATTGTAGTTTTGGAAAGGATAGATCGTAGTACTGTACAAATTAGTAATTACTAACAACAATGACCCAGAAACTTTCTCAGACAATGAATACATCCTTCTTAGCATAACTGTGTAGTGTAAGTTGGCTGCAGCACAAATACCATCCATAAACTTTTAACACCATGATCACTGATCCCTTCCATAAACTTGCTAATTAAAATAACGTCTACTAAACCATACTAGGCCTATATCACAATCACATTGTTAAGTAGGTCCATACTCAATACATACCAAATCGTAGGCCCCAACTTTGGTGGAGCCCAAGCAAAGAAAGGTGCTCGTAGGCCAGGTACGGTAGGCCTACATCTGGACCAGGATTTCTGCTCCCTCGACAGGTCCTGTAATTACAATTACCATTTCAAGTAGCAACCTCACACAGGATCTGGGTGAATTACTATTGTATTTAGGCCTACATCAAATTTTAACACACGAACAGACAAGCTGTGATGCCACATTGGTGCATGATTAACCCATTGGCTTAGACTTACGAGACTCTCTCGTAGTAGCGCGTAAGGGCCGTAAATAAGACTTACGAGACAGTCTCGTAGCCGTAAGTTTTAAATTTGCCGCGCCTCTCTAGTTGTCGCTACTATATTGAATTTGGTATCGTTATGCAGTGCCTTTCATCAGCTACGCGTTGGTGTGGAAATAGTTGCAAGTTTTCAACACAGGTAGCAGCAGGCGCCTGATACATTTGTCGCGGTGAACGCCGAGTGCACGGAACTGCCGCGCAATATCACCTGTTGGTCTGTTACTCGTGAAATATGGCGTTACCAAGTCACAACAAAACCGTTTCTGCTGATTATATTTACGATTTATTGAATAATAGTGGAAGTGACGTATCTGATTATGAAGAGGACATTTCGGACAATGATAGACGTAATTTAGTGTATGATAGTGATGTAAGTGAAGCGGTGAGCGAAGCGGACAGTGGTGGTAGGCCTAGCCAGAGTGACAGTGACGGCGACGCGATTGGCCTCAATTGTTAGTGAAACTAATAAATACGCTGCTGCCCAACTTGCTGACGATAGCCGAAAAGCATTGAAAGATGACAGCAAGTGGGTTAATGTCACTGAAGACGAAATGAAGGCCTTTTTTTGCTTGTCAATTTTGATGAGCCAAGTAAAGAAAAGTACTGTGCAAAGTTATTGGAGTACACGTAAATGTATCGAGACTCCATTCTTTTCGGCAACAATGCCTTACACTAGATTTCGATCTATAAGTCGCTTCCTGCACTTTGCTGACAACGAAACAGCGGACCAACATGACAAACTAAAAAAGCTTAGGCCTGTCCTGGACTACATGGAGAAACAGTTTCAGAACGTGTACACCCCAAGACGTGACATGGCCATTGACGAAAGCCTGATGAAGTTTCGTGGGAGACTGGGCTACGTGCAATTCAATATCTCCAAACGAGCCCGTTTTGGGATCACATTTTATAAACTGTGCGAGTCGGAGAGCGGTTTTTGCACAGCTTTCAAGATATACACGGGGCATGAAAATGACCGAAACACGGACATCTTAGCCAGCGAGGAGGTGGTCCTTACCCTAGCCATCCCCATTCTTTACAACGGGTATGTGCTGCACCTCGATAACTGGTACTCGTCCCCTGAGCTGTACCAACAGTTGTTGAAGGACAACACCCATGCCCTCGGGACAGTACGGGTAAATAGGAAAAACATGCCTGACGTGTTCAAAAACACTAAAATAAAAGAAAAAGGAGCTGCAATATCAAGGTCATGTAATGAAATACTTGCAGTCAAATGGAAGGACCGCAAGGAAGTTCATATGCTATCAACACTCCACTCTGATATTGATAAGGTCAGAGTAGTACGCCAGAGAAGGAATGAAGAAGTGGAGAAACCACAATGTGTGGTTGATTACAACAAGGGGATGCTGGCAGTCGATCGTCAGGACCAGGTCCTAGCCTCTTTCCCGCTCATGCGAAGGTACATCAAGGGGTACCGAAAAATTTTCTTGTACTTGATGGACATGTCTTTGTTCAATGCATTTGCATTGTACAAAATCCATTCAAAGAACAAAAAACTTCATTACTCTGCGTTTCGCATCAACGTTGCCGAGCAACTACTGGCTACCCTCCAACTCCCAGAACGACTGACACCTGGAAGGCCACCGATTGCCGACAACCCTTTACGACTGCAAGCGAAGAACTGGGGACACTTACCGGAACACATTCCGCAAACAGCTAAGAAAGAGTTGCCAACGAAGCCCTGCAAAGTTTGCAAAAGTCACAAGAAAAGGAGCGAGACCAGGTGGCAGTGCGGAAAATGTTTGGTTGCGCTGCATCTACCCGAGTGCTTCAAGGCCTACCATACGGTGCTGCACTACTAGAAACTAGGCGTACCCTACTTCTAATGTAGACAGAAGCTAGAAAAATATATCGTTCACTGGTATACTAGGCAAATAACTATAATAAGATAAAAAGTAAAAAATGTTCCTATTTTATTCCTATTTTTATATGTATTATCATTATCATTATTATTGTTTTTAATTGATGTGATGTGTGTTGATATGTATTGAAAACGCTTTAGAATATAATTTTTAACATCTTCCTACAAAAAAAATGACAAAATTGTGCTTTCCCTATCATAAACTGAAAAAACACCTTTTTCCAAAAATAATAGGTTTTTCTATGGTCGGACAGTGAAAAATAAACTCGTAAGCCAATGGCTTAAATAAACATGAATTTCAAGAACATATCGTGTTTTATAGAAATTGTCAGTCATGTCCTAAAAAGGATGTGAATGTCGCTTTCACTAAATGCATTACTTATCTAGAGGCTAGAGCCTACTAGGCCTAGGCGCCCATATTAACCTAGAGATGGCTTGGCAGAAAAATTACCTAAACTAAAACATGAACAAATATATAATTTTCTAATTTAGGGCCTAGGTATTAGGGGCAATTATCAGTAAAATACTAATAAGGCCTACTGGTAGCTTATTGGGTAAAGATGGTAGACAAGTAGGCCTAACATAACCAACCAAATAGGCCTAGGCCCAGAACATCAAACCAGACACCACAACTTAATGGATGAGATTAAGGCCTATAGATGGACCAACACCAGATCTCCCTTGGCCAAAACGGGCGAGTCCAAGTCCACTGGAATGCATGTGATAGCGCATAAACGCGTGATCCTCGCGCTCGGCGTGTGAACGGTAGCGGCAAAACATGGCTTCACTTACATTGCATTATTTCAGAAACTATTAAAGCTAGAGCAATATCATAAGCGACACAAGAAAGATGACAGTTATACCTTGACGACGATAGTTGTAGGCCTATATTTATGACAGGTTTCTTGTGAACCATACAAATTGCGATCGTAAAAAACGTAGAAATCATCAAAACGTTTTCAATAACATTGCTCTGCTTTAATGGCATTATTTTAGTAACTATTAATGTTTGACAAATATAGTGCACATCATCGTGTAGAGGAAGGTTAGTTAGACAAAAATGTTTATGTGATTCAATGTTTGATGCGCCTATTGGTTATTTGAAACCATGAGTTGAATATTGGCTGAACATCTCGCTTCTCGTTTGGAACGTAGTTTTGCCTTAGCCTGCTGGCTACGGCCGGCCATATAGCTCTGCCGTAAGCGCGCGGGAGAGATGTGTTCCCGACCGCTGCCGATAGCAACTGACACCTGCTAGCTGCACTTCACTAGCTGCCGCCCCTAAAAAAACGAGTAGACTCGACCCGCATGCGCGCGCAAGCTTTGGCGCGCTAAGATGTACACGTGGTAAATCTATACCTGAATACTTACATTTACAATAATGGATATAGCAGTTTTGAACAGGGTAGACACCTAGGCCTACTCAACGTCAGTGAAACGAATGAACAAAAAAATGTCTGAGTGTATTTTTCTGTGATTTAGAACTTACACAAACACCCTGGCTGGCAAGCCCTCTCGAGACATCCCCAGCAATGAAAACTTGGTTACTCTTCTCAGCGCAATCGTTGCGATTGGAGTCTTCGCTGAATTGTCGCTTGCGAACGATAATGTGAGCACAGTCAGTGTAGCTCACATCAAGCTTCATAGTTACATTGTTGCTCTGTGAAAAATCACAATATTAAAGCCACAGAGAAGCCGTAGGACTGCCTAGGCCTACGCCTAGGGCCTAGGCCTAGGCCCTAGTTGCTGAAATTGCTCAGTTCATGCAGTTTGGTGCCACAGCCTGGCCTAGGCCTAGGCCTAGGGCCAACGCTATGCATTTGAGTAGGCGGTAGCGCAAGCCTAGGCTAGGCCTAGTAACTCCAGTCTTAGGCCTCCGCAAAAAGCCTAAGGTAGGCCTACGCCTAGGCCTAGGCCTAGGGCCTATTGCATGTTAAACGTGTCTAGGCTAGGCCTAGGCGCCTAGGCCTAGGCCCTAGGCCATGCTGTGGAGGCCCTAGTCCGAAATACGTTTGTATTCTTACATTTTATATGTACTTAAATGCTTAGATCTTCAGGATTAGGATTAGAAGTTCAAACTTAGTCTGTCAATGTGCAATCACGAACAATAGCGCCTTTGCCCAAAACTTTCTCAATCAATTAAAACGCACTTACCATCGCCATTCGCCGCCATTAATGTAAAGCCACGCCAGTGACGAGTGCGTCATGTTTGCACAAGGCTGTGAGTGGAAACACTCACAGCCTGCTAATGCTGGGTCGAACATTGAACTACGTAGCAGGCTGTGAGGGCGGGGCACGGTCAGGCGCGGCTCATACAAAAATGTAACTTTGTAACCATTATGCCCCCACGGTTCAATTTTCGTTGGATTCGTTGCATTCAATATTGAATTTAGAGCGGTAAACTACTGCAACTACTCAGGTTCCATTCTCAATGAAAACCTTTTGCCTCGTATCCCGAACCAAATTAATATGCTATATAAAACTTTTAGAATCTTAAATTCAACATATTTTGAATGCAAGTAATTGAACGGAAAATTAAAAATTCCACGTGTAATATGGGAAAAAGTGCTTTAATAACGTTTTATACCCCAGTGTTGTGTCAGGACACTGCGAATCAATCGCTCGCTCTCCAACTTAAGCTATTCAAAATTGTCATTTTTCGGGCAAATTACAATAAATATAAACTCAATAACGTTTGCCTCCGGTGGCTGGGGCTTTAAACTAGAGCTATAGTTCTCCCCCAGAACACACCCCTGGACAAACATCCGTATATGAGTTTCTCCACAACATACTCAAGATACAAACAGCTCTTCAAAATATTACCCACCCCTAGCCCTGCTAATTACAAGATATGGATGTAATCGGCATACGACATATACAAACTGTATATATTAGGTTGTGCTTAGTTTAAATTTTATTTGTGGGCACCCGCACACCAATCACAAATGATCCGTGCGTCAAAAATTCCCCCAGCGGAACCACCGAATATATCCTGACCTCATGCCGCCGAGGGTATCCTTATTATTTTGACTGAACACGGCTATCTGCATATCACCCTTCAACCAATCTTCAACAATGAAGAGGATAAAGAGACAAGGAAGTGCCTATTCCCATGATCATCATAGCTAGATAACAGTGGCGTAAGAACCTAGCAAGGGGCCCCCCAGCAAATACAAAATTGGGCCCCCATACCTCCGCATATTGTTAGTTGTAATTTAACTGTGTGTTTAAAATTCGTGCTCTTTCAACGTAATCTGTGGACACAAGTTCAGCCGAGAATTTTAGAAACCCCTGCAACGATGTGGTTACAATAAAATTGCCGACGTCTTGCTGTCAAGTCTTCAAACACAACGTTGGCCGAGTCGATGTCTACGACGTTGCGCGCACGACAACGCTTGTCCTGCAAGAGCCTGACATCTTGAGCCATACAACTTCTTAAATATGTTTTGAGTATTTTAAGTTTAGAAAATGATCGTTCAGCTGAATTGACACTGGCACAACTAAGCCGCTTTTGGATTTCCTTTCGTGCCTAGAGGGCCCCCCCTCACTCAAGGGCCCGGTAGCACTGCTACCCCTGCTACCCTGGTAGTTACGCCACTGCTAGATAATATTGTCCTCTACATCAGCGTTTCTCAACCGGTGGTCCGCGGTGAAAGAGAGAATAGTATTAGTATTATTTACTTATTTAGCAACAGTTAAAAAACCAAGACACTTAATATAATAAAGTCGACAAAACACACCACTAACATCACACTAACATATACAATTATGCAATATATATTATTAATAAACAAAGCAGATAAAATAACTAATAAAAAGCTTTCAACACATGAGTCCGAAATTGAAGAAAAGAAGAGTTGAAAATGTCCACATATTGATGCCTTTCAACAAAATTATTGTGCAAATTTTGTACTCTCGTACAAAAAACAAACCTTGAGGCATCAACACGACCTCTTGGTGGCTTGAAGAGAACAGTATGACGGCTTAAACGTGGAGGAGCATTCAAACAAAACAAACTTAAAATTTTATGTGAAGAAACATTGTTATTGAGGATTTTATTCATAAATAACAAGTCACTGATATCAGGTCTAGCCTGTAGTGAATGCAGACCAGCGCTACGACACAACTCAATGTAATTATCTTTGTTAAACATAACATTCACCTTATTACACCATAATCTCAAAAAAATTCTCTGTATACCCTCAACTTTGTCAATTTTATCTTTATGGTGGGGAGACCAGTACCACACAACAGAGGCGTACTCAATCATATAGGTCTGACAAGAGATATACACAAAGAACGTACAGTATTGGCAGATAAGTAAGTAAGTAAGTATTTATTAGTCCGGTAGATTCATACAGAGTACAAAATATGGATGTCGTCAAAAGTGGGTGCATACTGCATACCCAAATAACTAAACTAGGCTACATTTAACATTTAACACATGTACACTACATTAACATCAAGCAATTCACATTAAAATATTTACAAAGGCCCACCAGACGCTCATTCATGCATTAAGATATTAACTAAATAGATGTCGCGACTACATGAGTGACGTATCATGCCAAGGACCTTGAGCGAGCCCTTACGTACTTTATCAATGTGAATATATCAAAATGTGTGTTATTTGTAACACAATAAGTTTTCTGATGAATATCATTAGCTAGGTACCTACTTAGTATGTATATTTTTCCGTCAAAACCTGAAGCACGTAAGTGTAAGACACAAATTTGATCAATTTAATGAAAGATTTAATTAGTCTCCGTTGGACTTAAAATCTTGATTTTCTGTGTCTTTTGAGCGGAATGGGGCTTAGTCATGGCTCATATTCCAACACCTTCAGTAAGAATTGCCAGTGATCTGTGTCGAACCGGCGACCTCGGAATAAGAGTTTAAAAAAACATGCACATTTACAGATAGGTAATATTTATCCCGACAGCAGAAATCTCTATATTACTGTACATTTTAGTTCATTCAATCAAGTCTACGTCAATGAATACCTTGTTTGTTGAAATAACAAATGTTATGATAACTACTTAGTCTTCTTACGTCACTGTACAGTAATCTACTCCAAGAAGAAAACAAAAGATATTGATCTAATTACGTACACGCACGTAAGCACACATCTCATTTGTTGAAACGATTAATGTGATGGTACAGTCATATTTAAGTGTTCGTATGCATTCATATCGAATCAACACCCATCATGAAAACAACAAATATTGATGTAATTAGCTTTTCTAGAACTCGCATGAGCGACTGCAGAACGCGAATATTTGTAAACAAGATGAGTGATCAGAGTCATTACTCGGTCTTCGTCACCCTGTTTAACATTATTTCAGACGTTTTTACTAGAATAATACAGGAACACATGGCGATTCAAGTTCACGTACATAGTACCAACTCAAACCGCTAGATAGCCGCTAAATCGTAAGGCAGTCGATAAAAGATTTTGCACTTTGGATACAGAGAGTGAGCATCTTAGCGTCGATCATTCACTTAGTACCAACTCAAGCCGCTAGGCCAACTGTCGACAGAAGTAGACTGAAGCTTCCTGTATTATTCTAGTAAGATATTATTTAGTAATATCCAGGGTAAAGTGGAGGTGCCTGCTGTCAGTCGTCGATGAGAAGGCTGTACAGACACATCGTTGTAAATTCCAAGCTAGAGCACGGTTGTTGATTGTCTACTAGGACTCACTAGTTTACGTTGTGGAGGTAAGGTGTCATTTGTGATTTAAGAAAGATTTAAAATAATGGTCCGCTCGTGAGCATTAATTCTGTAATGTAATGTAATATAATGTACAGTTTTATTTTCATATTTATAATATCTATTAGTACGATATAAGTTAAACATAACATTGAAATACATATGATATATTATATTACCCTTTCGGGTGTACAGGAAAAATAGTACAGTCAATCAGAAAACAAACATAAAATAAAAAATAAATAGCCTTCTATATAATGAAATTATAAAAATTAAATACATATTTAAAAATTAATGACAAAATAAGTATATAATTACAAAATAAAACATGCCTTACCTATGCAGTGCTATTAGTTATCTAACGTAACAATTGCTTTTAAATTAACAATTAATTTGTTTCCTTAAAATTACAGAGCATAGTTGCTTCCAGTGCTGGAACAAGCTGTTAAAAATAATGAAAAATATTGAAGATAATACCAACAATAATGACCATAATAGTTATAATTAACTAATTATTTATCATCATCAACACCATCAGCAACACTTATTTAGTTATTTTAAGTAATATTCTATTTTAAGTAAGGTCGCGAAGACTTTACTCTGGATTCACAGGCTCATTTAAATAGTCTTCAATGCTGTAAAACGCTTTTTTAATGAGGAATTGTTTAAGTTTTGATTTGAAATTACTGGCTGAAGTACACTCTTTAATTGCGTTTAGTAAATGATTATATGATGATACTTGCATGTGATGTAATTGGGAAAGTTTTAAATTCAATTTTGTATTGTGTATCTGATCTTTTATTAGTATATTATAAGTGTGTATTTCCTTATTCGTCTTGAATTGTTCCAAATTATGTTGATTTTGAATATATAATAATACGGAAACATAAATAAACTGTGAATATAAGGTAAGGATCTGTAATTTTCTAAACAACGGTTTACAATGAGCACTTGTTTTGACATGGGAAACAGCTCTTATTGCTCTTTTTTGTATTAAAAGTATCTTTCCAACCTTTGACGCATTTCCCCATAATTCAATGCCGTAGTTCATCCTAGAGTTGAAGTACGCATGCATAATATACCAATTGGGCGATCTCTTCATCACAGTTCGCTCTAATTACTCTAATTGTATAACTCGCTGCGCTCAGTTTTTTAGATAAAGTTTCGATGTGACAATCCCATGTAAGACATTCATCAATTTGCAGACCAAGGAATTCTATATTAGGAGTTCGAGTTACAGTAGTATTGTCAAATTGATTCTCTACTGTGGCCAATGGGATTAATGTTTTTGAATTCTGGGATGTGTGAAATAAAAATGTGTGTGTGTATGTGAATACTAAACGACTACGTACTCTCTGTCATTTTAAACAGCGTATTCGGATGATCCCCTTCGAGATCCGATTATTTTTGTACATACAAATATCGCACATAGTAGTAACTTCTTTAAAATTGATGTTTTCAGAGATGAGGATGAAGAAACTTGTCCGTTGTTTGCTGAACGCGCTGCTGCTGGTGGTAGTGAGCCTAAGCCAATGTAAAGGATTCTGGATAAATTCCGTAGACCTACGCATAGAGAGAGGTATGAATACTTTACTTACATCAGTAAGTAGGGCCTATTATTTTCATTGTATTTAATTATTTTGCTAATGAATTTAATAATCAAAGCAACTACCCCACTGATTATAATATTTGATACATGTATCATTCCCTATGCATGGATTACCAAACCACAGTTTACTGTTGAACCAAATTTTCGATTGCAAGAAGCATTTTTTTGAAATTTAAATAATGATAATATTTCGCGGTTATGTGAAACATAAGTCTATACTGAGTAATGTTATATATTTTGTATTAATATTCGGACAAAAAATATGGGTTTCGCCCGAGCAGGCAGTGAAGTCATGGTACAAAATGGGCATGTTAAAATCAAGACCATATTAGGGCAATCCATTTTTAGATATAAAGTTAATGGCAATGTATTCAATTCCGTAGAACGGAAAAAAGAAGCATAGGTGGGAATGCCAACGGCATACGGTGCTCTTAAGCGGTCACCCATCCAAGTACTGACCACGCCCGATGTTGCTTAACCTCGGTGATCCGACGACATGGTATGGCCGTTGACGTCGACTACAATCACATCTCTGATACTTATGCGATACATAGATCAATATTGAGTTTCGTTATATTTATATGTTAATAATATTAGGAACCAAATAAATATGGGTTTCGCGCGTGCAGGCAGTGCAGTCATTGTATACTGACCACGCCCGATGTTGCTTAACCTCGGTGATGAAAGGAGCGTGATAGAAGCTGGACTGTCTTAGAGCCACTGTTGTTTTAAACGAAATTACATAAATGTCGTCCATAATATTACGTAGAACTAAAAAAAGATGCAAAAATTTGGAATGCCAAATGCGCGAGGCTTTCTTAAGTGGCCACCCATCCAAGTACTAACCACGCCCGATGTTGCTTAACCTCGGTGATCGGATGAGAACAGTTAAAGTCAACATTGTATGGCTGTGAAACATGGCATGGTATGGCTGTGAAAAAAGAACCAAAATTTTGGAATGCCAACGGCACGTGGTGTTCTTACGCGGTCACCCATCCAAGTACTGACCACTCCCGATGTTGCTTTACCTCGGTGTTCTGACGAAAAAAGCTGTATTCAACATGGTATGGCCGTTGACGACAACCGTAATCAGTTCTCTGATACTTATGCGATACATATAGTTCTATATTGTGTAATGTTATATTTTTTTATATGTATACTGTCACTGTTGTATAGGGTTGCCAACTCTCCCGTTTTTCCCGGGAAATCCCGTTTTCCACTGTGATTTCCCGCTTCCCGTATCAACTCTACACGGGAATCAGTTTTCCCGTATTTTCACAATTGGTTTTAAAACACACATTTCCTAAACTTCCGCCTACTAGCAGTACACAGTTTTCAGCATTTGAGCATTTTGAACTTAAAGTCTAATGTTGAGACAATGATTTCATTATTAATGGTTCATAAAATGGTTAGGCAATAGAAACAGATCACCCAGCCGAGTTACAAGTTGTTGGTATTTATTCTCAATTTCGCGTCAAAAATTTTATAATTGTTTAAAACGGGATATAAAGATTCTACATGATGCAAAATAGCTTGACAAAATGTAGAAGGTGACCATATTAATTCAGTTCACCGTCCCAAATTAAACATTAATTGAATTACACCTGCAAAGTTAATATTAAATCCCTAAACTCATTTTCTGGGACCTAACGTCTATTATAGGAAAATATTTTTTGCGCCTGCGGCGATTTGGCCTTCGGTCACTGGCACATCGCCGTCCTCTTTCCCTCTACATTTCACATCAATTTTAAAATTCCCGTTTTTTCATATTCAATAGTTGGCAACCCTTTTGTAATGTTCTGTCGGTGTTTACAGAAGAACGTGTGAAGCCACGGATAAAGCACCATCTTGACGGACCTTACCAATCACCCGTATTGAGGTCGCCGTTAGCATTAGAATACTTACTTCGGGTAAGTCAACTTTATGAGCATCTGCATTTTGCAGCAGCTTTGCTAGATTGGAGTACTGGAATTGATATAAATTTATTGGAATTCAGTAGTATGCCTACTGGCACAGATCACTAAAGACTTCCAGTGGTACTGGCATATATGTAAGCGGTTATATGTTAGCGGTTGGATCTCTGATAGCACAGCTGATAGCTAAGAACATAATAAAAAAATATTATTTGTACCCCCGTGTAAAATCAGTTCTTGTTACTGAGTGATATTTCGGATATAAATACCGATTCTAATTTATATTTATTTATTCAAAACAAGAAAATACCCAATCTATTAATTTGAAAATACATTGTTATTTTTAATTGAAAGATTAAAGATTGTATAAAAAAAAATACATGAAATTAGAAAGTTGTGGAGTTTATTGATGTTATACTACCACTGATTTTTTCTCGTTTACTAATTCTTCAGCAGTCGTGAATCGACATAAATAAATAGATAAATAAATAAAAATAAATTCACATTTAGAGTCTACCCACTCAGTAACTAAACTGATTTGCAGTTGGAGAATTTAATTTAAAGTGACTAAACCAACCCTTTGTTTTCAATTATCTGGGCGGTGGAAAATTACCCCCCCCCCCCCCCCCCCCCCCTCCCCATCACGCCCACCTCTCCCGCATAGTTGTACCATCAAATATAACAAATAAACATAACATAATATAAACATAATAACATACAAATAACAAATAAAATCTGTTGGCAATGTAACACTTTCATTAACATATTAATGTTACAAAGACTACAACAAAACGAAAGATTAGAATACATGATTTGTTGAACGGTGTATGAGATGCAAAGTGTCCCATTTGTTTCAGAGTGACCCCCATCCCGTCTGGAGAGAACTGCTATGGAGGCTAACGTCAACGACGACAACCCCACCGCCGACGTCAACGACAACAGCCCCACCGAAGACGACGACGAGGAGGACGACGACGACGACGACGACAACGACGACGACGACGACGGCACCGAAGCGTAGACGTCGAAAGAGGATAAGAAGGCCGACAACGACCTCAGCGCCAATCACGCCTGTAAGCCCGAACAAAGAGTATCTCTGCAAGTCACTACGGCCACTGTAGTATAGTTCCCTCACTGTAACTAAACTTTAAGGTCGCAATAATATTTTAATTTAATCTGCGTTAAATATTCGGTTAGCGGATACGACGAGAGGATTTGTACGGTTTGATAAAGAAAAAAAAAGTAACAAAATATAATTAAATGCTCATTGTTTTTCATCAGCATGTATAGTGATGATCAAAATGTGTGGCCTAAAGCGTGGTAAAGTGGCAATTACGGAGAGTACCAGCTGGGAAAATATTGAGGCAGGCATTTTTTCGTACTTTCAGTAATAATCAATGTTTCAATTTAAAAAATACACTTTTGTAAACATTATTTGTCACTCAATTAGGCAATTCTTTACAAAAGGCAAATGTATGTGTTCTCATGCCACAGGAACAAACGAAGAGAGGATTGCCTACGACATCTACCCCAGCCCCAGCGAGCCAAGAACCACAGCCAACGACTGCGACGTCGGACGGCCACGTTCCAACCATTAGAAGGAAGCGGAGACGTAAGACAACCATAGCCCCTACCCCAGAGAGCGCAGAACTACAGCCAACGACTCCCATGTCAGAACATGATTCGAACTCTAGTGCGGAGCTTACGACTTCCGTAGCCTCTACCCCTGCCCCAGTGAGCGAAGAGCAACAGGCAATAACTCCGGTGTCGAAACCTGCAATGACCTTTGGAAGGCATATGATATTGAGAGTGAGACGAAAGCGGAGGCGAAGGACTACCGTAGCTCCTACCTCTATCCCAGTGGGCGATGAGCAACAGGCAACGACTACGATCTCTGAACCTGCAATCACCTCTAGACGGAGACTGGTGGTAATAAGACGGAAGTGGAGGCGAAGGACTACCCCTGCCCCAGTGAGCGGAGAGCAACCGGTTCCAATGTCGAAACCTGCTCCGGCCTCTAAACCAAGGTTCGGAATAAGACGAAAGTGGAGGCGAAGGACTACCAGAGCCCCTACCCCTGCCCCAGTAAGCATGTTGGAACCTGCTCCTAACTCTAGTTCACAGCTTACAACTTACGTAACGCCTCCCCCTGTCCCAGTAAGCATGTTGGAACCTCCTCCTAACTCTAGTTTACAGCTTACGACTAACGTAACCCCTACTCCTGTCCCAGTAAGCATGTTGGAACCTGCTCCTTACTCTAGTTCACAGCTTACAACTAACGTAACCCCTACTCCTGTCCCAGTAAGCATGTTGGAACCTCCTCCTAACTCTAGTTCACAGCTTACGACTGACGTAAGCCCTACTCCTGCCCCAGTAAGCATGTTGGAACCTGCTCCTAACTCTAGTTCACAGCTTACGACTAACGTAACCCCTACCCCTGTCCCAGTAAGCATGTTGGAACCTGCTCCTAACTCTAGTTCACATCTTACGACTAACGTAACCCCTACTCCTGCCCCAGTAAGCATGTTGGAACCTGCTCCTTACTCTAGTTCACAGCTTACGACTAACGCAACCCCTACTCCTGCCCCAGTAAGCATGTTGGAACCTCCTCCTAACTCTAGTTCACAGCTTACGACTAACGTTACCCCTTCCCTTGTCCCAGTAAGTATGTTGGAACCTGCTGCTAACTGTAGTTCAGAGTTTACGGATAACGTAACCTCTACTCCTGCCCCGTTTGCGAAGACCAACTACTCCGATGTCGGAATTTAATCTACTTCTAGTCCCAAGATGGGACAGACGAAAGCGGAGGCGTATAGGACGATTATATGACCGGTGGGTCTCTTATTCTAACAGTTTGCCTATCATGTCCAATTGTAAACAATAAAACGTTTCAAAAATCGATACAAAACCAATCCATCCCGACTATGCACAGATTTGTATAACGCTGTCTGAAACTGGACCATACACTGCTAAGCAAATTGTTGTAGGAATTTATCAGCGATGTATTTATAAAATAAGTATTGCAACGATCACCAATTGCTGTGAATGGAATCGTTTTATTTTAGTGTGGACAACATTGATTACCTTATCTATATAGTTATTTCAAAACGCAATTTGGCCATGTTATCACTTGTTTGATATAGTGTTGCATTTATTATACGATTAAAAAAAATACGGCAATTTCGCAAGGGTTTAATATTTAAAGTAATATTTCCTCTTAGATCAACTTAGAAGATAAAATAACAGTTAAAACAGTATTTTTTATGTATTTGATTAAAAGTTAGATATAATATAATAAAGATAAAATACAAAATTATGTTATAGATTATGTTATTGTGTCCCTACATGTACATGCACACACTGATGACATAATATAGGCTAAATGAAGGGTAAAGGACAGAAACCTTTCTTATCGACACCTATTCGGTTTATTTCATAAGATACGTTGATGTGTTGTGTGAACTAAGATGAGATTCAATTCAATGTATGTCTGTTGTACGTTTGGTATTTTCGTATTTATTTGTTTTATTGCGGTATATTGTCTAAGAAACCGTAAAATACTCTACTCGGTTCCATATCTATGTGAAGGGGTACTAAAACGAGGTGAATATATATTATTTGCATGCTTATTTTAATTAGAGTTTCTAAAGAGCATGTTATTTACTATGACATAGTCGAGTTTCCAAAGAGCATGTTATTTACTATAACATAGTCGAGTTTCCAAAGAGCATGTTATTTACTATAACATAGTCGAGTTCCCAAAGAGCATGTTATTTACTATAACATAGCCGAGTTCCCAAAGAGCATGTTATTTATTAATCATAACATAGTCGAGTTCCCAAAAAGCATATTATTTACTATAACATAGTCGAGTTCCCAAAGAGCATGTTATTTATTATAACATAGTCGAGTTCCCAAAAAGCATGTTATTTACTATAGGCCTACCATAGTCGAGTTTCCAAAGAGCGTGTTCTTTAGAGTAGAAATACACATGCAAAGTCTGAAACCCGCTTTCTAGTATAAACATAGTACAAATACAATACACATAACCGTATAGGCAACACGTTTTCCCTAATAACTTGAATGAGATATAAAAATCGCGAGTTTCATTTGATGTTAAATAATAACTGCACTTCACTTATCAAATATTCAACTGTATACTGTATGGATAAAAACGTTCAGTATAATGGTATACCGAATTAGGTATGTATACCATCAGAAACCAGCTTATTAGTGTGCGTTAACGCTGCATGGGCTGAGAGGAGACATGTAAAGGTACGATTGAATTGACTATATCTAGACTATTTCTAGACCTACGTGTTACTGATGGATGTCAGTCCATCGTCTGCAGCCTTGGTGTCAGCAGCGTCGGAACAGCGTCAGCAAGCTGACTTTAAAATTACAAGGTTATTTCGTAAAACACATTACTATAAAGTGATGACTTGAAAACAAATTAATAATTACGAATGCTATTATTTTATTCCACTTGCAAAAACTACACCCAGCTTCCTTCCACCAATACTAACCAACCCGTAGATACTACACATTTTTACAATATCCATACTTGCCCTCTTTATTTACCACCTCACATAAAAACCGCTGCATATTATAGAGCTGTGTCCAATCTGACTGCAGTTCTTTGTGTAGGCCTTGTATAATAAATACTTGTGGGTTGGAATATTGCATATCGTCTGCACGGAAAATATATACATTTGGGATGTAACATTATTTATAACTAAACGAATCCTATGGCTAGTATTTCGACTGTGATGATTAAATGAACGCTCCTTATGTCATTGCAGGTCCGGTTTGAAATGTTGAAAACATTGTATATGCGCAGAAAACACCTACATTTGGGATTGTAACATTAAAGCTACACTAATGTCATGTTTCAAGAAGGCCAGAGGAGCCCGTTTATCACTCAGTTACTTTAGATTTGTGGTATCGAATTTTAAAATGTCCGGGTATAGCTTAGAGCAGGGCTACACGCAAGAGGGAAACGGCGAAGCCTCATTTTTATTGGGTGAAATATTTTTCTCTAGATCCCTTTCCTTTAAACGTAACCCAGACCGTCGAAATTCATCCGACAAGAAGAGCACTCTATGATCGTTGTACGAAACTAGCGAATGGGCGGGGCATCATTTACCAGCTCACCCAACGATTCTACGAACGACGCCCGAGGTTTGCCGAAGTCCAGAGTAATTTCAGTTTAATCCCAAGCTTCTATTGACTTTTCCAATGTTACCACTTGGTGTATCTATATCTGAGGTATTCAAGATGTAAATATTCTAGCTCACTATATAACGAGTGTCTAATATCTATGTTAGGTCTATCAAAGTAGATTGTAAGCTTGATCTAATACCTTAGAACCTGCAGTGTACTAGAATAAAAATAACCAACCAACTATCTCTGATCGTACCGTGGTTAGACGTAGCGAGATGCGCGTATTCCTTGTGCGCATACAACGAACCGACATGCCGAGTGCTGCCTCTCGTGGCGAGTATGGGAACCGTACGGCTGGAAATTGGAAGGGAACAAATATTAATATCTTTTTTATGAGCGTATAGAATTAGGTAAAATGGCACTTTTTAGGGCTGACTTTTTGTCGTGCATCCTTATGTGTAAGCCAAAAGGTTGAACTTTGTTTATTTAAAAAGTTATGGCATTGCCAATAGTCGTAGGAATCGCGTCGAATACTCTCACAGTCAGTGGAAAACACTTGCTCGTACAGCTAAACTATGGCAAAAATGTGATTCAATTGAATGCGACTCGGTCAATTAGAGTGTAGAATTTCCTAAAAATAGGTTTTCATTGCGGTTAATTGCTCCAATTTCTTTATTTCGTTTAAAATACAATTAGGAATATGCACCGGGATTCGTGTAAACTCGGCCATGTTCGGGTTGTTCCGTTGAGCGTAGCCGTACTTTTCCATACTTGTGCTGCCACGACATCCATTTATCAAACTCGGAAATTTTCGTTGATTTCCGTAAGGAATCGTGTTCATCGTGGCGTCAAAAGGACGCAGATCAACGCACACAGCGTTGCCAAGTTTCCGAACATTTGTTTGCCTAGAGCTAACTTTAGGTTATTTCAAGCATTTCTCTTATCAACTACATACGTAACGAGTTGAGTTGAGTCTTTCTGCTTGTGGGAGCTTCAAGGACAGGTTTTAAAGTAGCTGGGGCTCATCACATTATATCCATATCACGTTTAATACGCAAGCGAGACTGCATTACTGACTGAGGTCAGCGGAGCACTCGGCGCTCAATAGTCCCCAACTCCCCAGCTTAGCTGGAGCGGAGCCGCGAACCAATACACAATGGACTCTTACTTCCTTCCACCCATGGCCATTTTGAAACCTGAAGGCTAGGGGAGCGTCGGCTCTGCTTGGCGTGCATGACACGGCGACTGCACTTTCGAAAGTGGCTAGCACACATTTATGTAGGCCTGCCTATGTGAATGTCGGAGAGACAGGCCACCTGGGAATTCATTATCTCACACTATTTTCTCATGAGGCGGCCTATAACTCAAGCAGAAAAATCTAGGGTACATATTTTACAAGCACTTGAGAAGACAACTACCAATCTAGGATTTACGAGCATAGGCCTTAGGCCCGCCTACACCACACGACTCACGAGACGAGACAGACGAACGAAACTAACGCATCGCGATAGTAGTTTTTCTTCCAAACGAGAAATTGGCTTATCATGTCTTGGCAATCAGTCATTTAACCGAATGTTAGCACTTTCACAAGTGAATAAATAAGGTCATACAGAATTTGTTGTAATGATTCAGTGGCGTAGTGAGGGGTTGGGGATGCAGATATTTTACAGGTATTTCTTCAGCACCCGCTTCACCTTATGTCAAAAAGTGAAATGAAGAAGCATCAACGCAATTAGCCTATTACTACATCCATCTTTGGGTCACTGTCCCGACACGGTCACATAATGCACACACATACATGTGCAACTGGACGGTGCGTTACTTTATCGCATTATGTTCCCGGACCATAATATGTGTGTGTGTGTGCATGATCAAAAAGTTGGAAACTATAGGCCTACGTGTACATGAATAGGCTGGTTTTTATGGAGATTGCTTTGAAAAATATCGTTTTCAAAAATGGTGATCGCGGAAGTGTGGTGGAATTGTGGAAGAAGTCGATGCAGTTTTTTCGGGAAATGGAAAGCTCTGGTCGGCCAGGGGTCCAGGGATGTGGGATCCCGAAACAAACCTTATATAGTTGTCTCAAGACTACCTTACACATGCTTTCGTCACAGGCGGCTGGTTCGTAGCCAATCAGCGATCGGTATTGGCGCTGGTGTGTCTCGGGCGGTTCGCCAGTTGGCTACGACTGCTCCGGATGTGACGAAAGCAGGTGTAAAGTAGTCTTGGGACAACTATAGATGATTTCTTCATCAACGAGTACCTATTATAATTCATGGCCAACCTGCGAGTCGATCTTCATTTCAAATACCGATTGCTGATTGGTACTTATCACTCTTCTGTATGACAAACACATCACGGTATCCGTAAAATGTTGTTACGGGGAAAATATTCGTAGGTGTGATTCGTGGCTTGATTTATAGATTATAGTATACAACACGCTAAAATAAAATTTTAAAACCCAGTTCATTTTGAATTATATTTGCACCACTCTTCGACTGAGTGGTGTAAATTTAAATGAAAATATACTGTTTTTCACAGGTTATGAGCTGGTGTTCGCTCTTTTATTTTAGAGAGTATAGAAACGAACAATAATTTGAACACTTCCCTGGTTGTTTCACCACGTGGGTATCACACTCACTTACCAAGGGTGCTTACGCCAACTTCATCCGAACAAGTCGATCGAGTCAACTGGATCCATCGTAATCACGTGATGGATTAACTCGATCCTTGATGGTTCGTGAACGGACATTTTTTGGGCGAGTACTTTGTGGTGCGGATTCAAACTACTTTTTGAATGAGGTATAATACCAATAGCAAACCCAAGGACTACGCTTTGTAGCCGACACATTTTACAGATCTGCGGCCCTTGCGAAAATAAATATTGACGCGTGGCCGTGGTAGCCCCATAACCCTACGTTTGCAGCTCACGGTGCCGTAGATTCATATAGGCGCCAAAATATTACGTCTGGATCCTACTAACCCTGGTCAGAGAGCGGATCACTTTCAGGGGATCCGAGAGTTAACTCGATCATGATCGCGAACGCAAAACGAGATGTATCCGATCGACTCGGCGAGGTTGGTGAAAGACATTTTAGGATCGGAGTAACTCGGATCTGGTTGGCGTAAGCGCCCCAATAGTTTTACAAAGTCAAGTCACAGTAAGAAAAACATAAATGTGATTTTGTTAAACTATTACTAAGATTAAACAAGTCACTTCTTTTTGGGATACGTTTCTTGACAAGAACGTTTGCATTAAACATGGTATATCCCACCCCATACCCTTGACGCAATGCGCGTGACAAAACACGTTTAAAATCTATATATTGTATCGCAAGAGTATTATTCAATATTGCACCTCATCATTGAAAATTATTTGGTGCTGCATGTAACGCATATAAGACCAATCCCACGACCAGTAGCGGATTTAACGGTCAGCCCGGTCAGCGGATGCTGACCGGGCCCCGGCCAATCCGGGCCCCCCGCCCCTTAGCGACATACACTCAAAAACACACGAGTGAGATCCATTCACCATAGGCACTGTCGAAACTTATCATAGCAAAAACTACCAATAAAATTATATTTTAAAAAGAATGATTCAAAAAGAATGATTCTGTTTATAGGGCTCAATAAAGCCTTCGTCGGGTCGCCCACGTGTTTGACGGTACACAGCGGCGGAAACAACCCCACAGTTTAACAATGGAACTTTAATCCTGACGCTTTACTTTGAGTTACGTTCAAACTCGTTAAAATAAATTTATAGAAAAACCTGGAAATTTCGGCAAATATGAGGGTTGATATTTACAACCCAATAACTGTCCGTATGTCTATAAAATGACAATTACTTGCTTTGAAACACCCAACCTCTCCTCTACTCAGTATTAGTCGGTTTCTGTGTCTCGTGTGAAACAGTCCAGTGCAACTTAGTTCGTGTGTCAAGTGTGCTATTTTAATTTAATTTAAACTAAAGTAAAATGTGAGCGTGGTATACGTTTTAAAGATGAGTGAACAGACAAAATACAAGCAGAAGACCCGGCAAAACCGAAAAGATAAAGAGCGCGCACTTCTTGTAACTGCCGGCAATGACCCTAAACAAAGAATATTAAGTTTTTGTGTTGGCAATAACTCGCGTGTGTCAATTGGCGCTGGACATAAATTAAACACGTCGAAAATTCGAGTGAAATTCAACCCACTTTGGAAATCGAAAATCAAACAAGTGCTTCTCATTACACACCTATAACAGAAAACCTCGAACCTTGTAGTAACACTCCCACCGTGTTAAACAGTTATTCTCAAAACAGCGCAAAACCCATTTCCGCTTATTATGACGATACAGTGAATGTAGAAGTTCAAGTGGAATCACAAAGACCTAGCGTAAGAAAAGTGTAGATTTTGCGTTGTCTAAAAACTACGTGTCCTGCACCAAAGTAAAAAAATTGCAGACCAATCTAACATGTTTGAGCTAACTTTTCTTGACTAATAAAGCTCTGTTCAGTGGATCAGTTATTTCAAATGATCAACTTGACTTTTTTATTGTTAAAAAGCCTTCTCAACCCATTGGAAGTGATATGCCAAGTTTAATATATCTTAAAGACGACGGCAATCGTAGTTGTTCGTCCTTTTACTATTTCAAAATAAATTCTACCAACCAACTATGAATCCTATAATATACACTATGAAACAAACACGGCTAATTGATCTTGCGGATATGCATAGGAAAAAACTGTCGAGAGTTCGGACTTATTTCAACAGTTGGAGCTTTTGCCAGGAAAAACTCGAGAAGAGGGTGTCATGTTAAGAGCTTTGGTATATACATATATTAGTTAGTTTGTTAACAAAATATGCCAAACGGACGGGCCCCTTTGGCAAAATGCTGACCGGGCCCTTTTTCTTAAATCCGCTCCTGCCCACGACTCCAGCTCTCTTCATGCCAACCATATTTGTGTTTACCTTCAAGCTTACATTTCAATTTTTATAGGTCTACAAAATCAATATTACAAGATGGGTTCTAGCAAAGATATAATATTTCCTGGTTCGAGGTGCATTATTGGCGTTAGAGGAATTGATTCATTCCCTTAACGCCAACAGCCTCCATGCGTTACCTGTAAACGAAAGTATATGATTGACTCTCCGATTGGGCGTATAGCGTTAAGAGAAGTGCACTCCTTTAAAAATACCAATTAAAAGAACCACCGATTTCTGTTGGTAAAAATCGATATAAATTGTTTTAAAATCGTCAAAAACCAAACAAAAATAGTAATTCCCTATAGAGAATTTAGTGTTCTATCTTATAATTGTTTGGTTGTTCCAAAACATGTTTCCGTCTTTCAAATTAACTTATTTAACTTTTGTAATGTGTTGTGGCAACACTCCTTTCACAATAAATAAGTTAATTTGGAAAATGGAAATATTTATTGGAACACAGACAAGCATTTATAAGAAACTAGCATTAATTCTCTATGCGATGACATTATTATAGTTTACATTTTGACGATTTTACAGCAATATTAGCCGACAGAAATCGCAAGTTCCGCACGGTAGGTCTAATTTTCTTACAAGGCCAATATTCCCTAACGGGGGGTTAATATCCTTTCTCGCCTCGTCTGCAGGAGCACACATTATCGTAACGACTGTAGCCCTCGCCGGTAACAGCCTAATATATGCAGCCAGGGCTTAATTTGAGCCGGAACGCTCCGGAACGCAGTTCCGGTTCCTTTTCTGAAACGGGAACGCGCGTTCCGCTATTATTTTAAATATCACACACTGTATTCCTCATGATTTAAAAATTCGTGAATTCACATTATGTAGGCCTACACGGGGAACGGAACTTGTCTTTGAAAATTGCAAAATATTCATTCACTCGTATGAATGCGAGTTTTTCACTGATGAGTGTCCCCCAGGTAATCAGACCCCAATACAAAGGAAATAATCTTCGGAGCTTCCTTCGTCCACTCATATAAAGTGCTTGTGGTAGAATATATATTTATATACGTGTGTGTGCATTACTACAATCACTGTATAAAGGTGGTTGGCGGGGTTGGTTCAAAATTATGGAAGGCGAACAAACTATGCGTTCCGATTCCTTTTCAATTAGAAATTAAGCCCTGTTGCAACCCGTATATGACAGCTATAGAGTGCGCTGTGAGCGATCATATCCAATTTAGATATGATAGCTTGTCTCAACCTCCAACTATTATCTCACTAATGCATTCTTTATAGTATAATGGTTATTATAGATATTATACTTAGCACTTTAAACTAAATATTAATACGTACAGTGTATTTAAAATTATCAATCCGGTGAATAATGCAGAAAACAAGTGATACCTTTTACCATGGCTGACAGAATAACAGTCTATACACACACTCCACAACGCGGGTAAGGTTGTCGTCACCAACCAGCGGTCTGTATTTGATATTGGGGCTCGTTGGTTGGCTAAGAATCACTCGTCAATGATGAGAGCATCTGTAAGGTTATTTCGGGACCACTTTACTTTATCCGAATACGAACGAGGAAAACCGTTGTATAATGTAGGCCTAACCGCCTTGAACTAGGATTGTCAGTGGTGGGAATCGAAACTAAAACCTCCCGACGTAGAGGACCGAGTATATGGTATACCACTGAGTTCCCCTGAGTCCCTAGAGATGTATGTCTTATGCTATTAACTGAGGTTTTTAGTATACACTCGGATCAAACCAACGAACTTACAAAAGGGCCTACTCAGCGCTCATTTATACTCCCGGCAATATACGTTTGGCATAGTATAATTTGTTGTGTAGAAACTAAAACTTGTAGGCCTAGGCCTACTCAAGTAGAATTATGCTTCTCTCCTTTACATATATATATATATATATATAGGTGTGGAAGAGCGAGCACCATGCTCGAACCTCGCCGTTTTGTAAAATGTACACTGTTTTTACAAATGAAGTCTATTTATTATTATTGTTATTATTATTGTTATAATTATTATTATTATTATTAATGTGATGATGATTATTATTATTATTATTATTATTATTATTAATTTTATTATTAGTATTATTATTATTATTATTATTATTATTATTATTATTATTATTATTATTATTATTATTATTATTATTATTATTATTATTATTATCTTTATTATTATAATTATTATTATTGTTATTATTATTATTACTATAATTATTATTATTTTTATTATTATTTTTATCATTATTATTATTATTATTATTATTATGCTATTTCCCTTCTTCTCTTCTCTCATTTGCACCATCGGGCTCCTCTTGAGCCAAGACGATGCGAGAGTGCACCCTAGGGTGGCGGCCGAAAGATGGTGGTGACAATGTAGCTCATAGGCTGAGGACCTTGCGCACGATATTAGTTGTGCCGAGGATTGCAGCCTTCTGCATGACACGCACGTGCTTGTCCTTCAGGTGGAGCTTCTCTTTCGCAGCTGACCACTCTTCGGTGACCAGACCGTTGACGGAGACGACGACAGGAACTATCTCAACGGACCTCAGCTTGTATATGTCCTTGAGTTCGACGGCGAGTGGTTGGTATTTACGCCTCTTCTCAGCTACTGTGTTGATTATTATTATTATTATTATTATTATTATTATTATTATTATTATTATTATTATTGTTATTATTATTATTATTATTATTATTATTATTATTATTATTATTATTATTATTATTATTATTATTATTATTATTATTATTATTATTATTACTATTATTTTTATTATATATTCAAATACTTTATGAAATATCATGTTTTAAATGTAAGTATTGGCTACCACCAACAATGAAACCATATTTTCAAACTGTCCCGCCTGTAAGCTGCTATAGCGTTAATTACGATTCCAAAATACGTATTCATGTGGCCGTGGAATTATGCAAACAAATAATGAATCCACCAATCAAATAAAAGATACGACAGTGAAGTGGCCCAGCAAACAGATTGTTTGTTTGTCTGTCGCATTTTCCATGGAAACCGTTAAAGCGATCAGTAGGCCTAGATCAAAATCTAAATTCGTATGTATTTCGTTTTTTGCTGCATAAATATTTATTTTAAATAGTGCTTATAATGTCTTACGCACCAAGTACGTTATCACAAGAACTAAGAGCCAGAATTGTGCACTCTCGGATGTGCGTTATAGAAGAACGTGAGTGTGGTGACCAAGACAGCAGCAAGGCAGCAACGCCGAGTGACGGGATAGGCATTGGACTTGGAAGAGTAAAGTCTAATGTAACAAAAATAGAAGTGCCTAAAGTAAAAGAACCAGACTCAGTGCGAGATGAAAATTTACGCCTAACCCTCCCAATGGGACTAAAGCTATGCTCAGGTAGGCCTCGAAGGCAATCCGAGTTTCATAGGCTTGTGAAAGCTTCCTTCGATTCAATGACTCTCCAGGAAAGAATTCCGATTTTAAAACAATTCAACAACGACATGACGGCCGTGATGTGCGCTCTGGAACGCCAGTATAACGAAAGATGGCTGAAAAGCAAGGCAAAATTACAGACAATTAACGAAGACGAAGATGAAGTAGAAGAAGGATCTCTGTAAGAAGATGAAACAACGTATCAAAATTCAAAATTCTTATGTTAAATTTACATTTATGTTTATTTGAATTTCAAATTTATTACCAATTCAATGTTTTCCATTTTGTTTAATTTACATATTATTTGTATACCATAACCTATAATAAATGCTATTCACAATTGTCTGGAGTGTTCAATTAAATTTGAAATATTGTTTTGTGCACATAATTTAAGTTACGCTTACCTAGTAATGAGTGTTTTAATGGTAATTCGCTAAAATAATGCTATACGATTCTTTGTAGAAAGTTCTAAGGCTCGGTTTTTGGGTCTTGGGATATAAGGTTCTGTGAAGTTATCCACTAGATACGTGACATATTGCGTTGTACCACCTCTGCATAACTTCTATCCCTGGGTTTATTATCCCCCCCCCCCTCCCCATAAATTACCCCTGGATCGGGTACAGTAGGACATAAGTACCTGATATCTAAAGGGTAACTCAGTGGAAAAATGGCCGGTTACAAAGATGACCAACACTTCGCGTCAAACAGTTCATAATATTACGGAAATTAAAACTAAAAGTAACCCTAGTGCCCCTAGTGTAGGGCAGACTTAATGATTTTATGAGTGACCAAGATAATGTTCTTGAGATTTCGGCCGCCAACTGCATTCGGAATGCCAAAAGGACTCTTATGTTACTCGGCCTAATGTAGGCGTAGGCCTAGACTTTACCTCGTTAGCCATAATATAGTCCAATCTGGGTTATGCTTCCTGTGTTGTGAACACGCGAAGCTCTTGATAGATATACGGCTTGCTGGTGGCGGTTATAATTCACTATAGTTTCCAACAGCTCTCTGAAGGAAAATACTTTGCAAGCTTTTTATTAACAGATTTCTCAGTGGTTTCAACATGTTTCAACTTCAACAGTGCAATTTTGTTTAATAAATATAGATATATTTATAGGCTACTATCCCTCTGGGGATTTATACATATTATGTTACACAGCCGCCGTCATATAAATCATTTGGTTTGTCAGAAAAACAGAAACATACTTTACTATAACATGTAAATTGTTATTTTCGATTCTCTTTCCAATCTTTATGTCAATATGTGTATTAGATGACAAGATATCTGCAGACAAGGTTTTATATAGTAGGCGTATTTACACAAGGTTTCCATCATGCATAACCTTGTACTTTTGTCGATTGGTGCAAAATACACACAACGCTCACCTCTAACTAATATAATTTTAAACGCAGCAAGGTAAATTTCATATATGATGCTAAAAATTCAAGTATACAGATTTTCTTCAAACAGTTCCCGCAACTGCGTTCGCGGAACATTGATTATGTATTTTACCCGCGACCCGTTAATTTTATGTGGCTATAACCGCGGGTAAACCGTAGATGTCCCTGCATAAAAAATGATATGATAATTAAAGAAAAGAGTGTTCCGGTGTGTAGACAAAGTACTTCTCAGCATCACAGCCATTTTTCGGTACGGCTATACATTCGGATGTATATAATATATAAAATATATTGCAATGGGAAGTTCAAAGTTAAATCTTCTGAATATTTTTCTTGGAGGGCGGAAGCGGACTTAATGATAATGGAGGTTGCAACGTCATGATCGAAACTTGATGGTATTGTGGCCATAATCGGAATTCGTGGAAATATAGAGGGGAGTGGGGAGATGATCGAGCAGTTATTAAATTGACGTATAGCCAGTGGTGAATTCGAGCGGGCTTAGGCGCCGCCTAGGCACTTTTATTTAGAGTCTAGGCTAGCCTAGGCTCTTTTTCACAGTACTGGTTTAAATTTCAAGAACCCATGTAGTATTCACAATATCGATAATTGAAAAAAAAATATGTTACCTCAACGTCTTTATGTATTCAGCTTTAAATTCTGTAAAATCTTTTTCCAGTCACTTGAAACAATCGCCATCGACCCCCCCCCCCCTACTCTCCCCCCCCCCCCCCCCCCCCCACCCCGTGCACACGTAAATTCGACCGCCTAGGCACTTAATATTTTAGGAATACACCACTGCGTGCGTATAGCCACCATTACTGTATATCTAGGCCACTACTGCGGATGGAGGTGGTTCACAGCTGGTGTTTGTAGGTGGATGGAGGTGGTAAGTCGCGAGACTCAAGTAGGGTGGTCGCTGATTCGATACCGGTCAACGGCAATTCTGACAGAAATTTTCTTTGAGGTTATTTCCCTCACAAGGCGAGTGCTGGGATTGAGTCTTACTATCACTTCTTGGACATTTCTTCTAAACTGACCAATTACCTAAAAGCTTATATTCCGATGATTGTCTTACACGTGTCTATGACTCGCGACTGCGACCGCGACCGCAGTCGTCCAGATGATGAGTCGCGGACGCGGTCGCATAACAAAGTTCACATTCGTGTGTTGTTCTCTGCATGTCGAGTTCATTCACACAACTACTGCAAAACACGTCTGCCTTACGGTGCGACCGCGACCTGACTGCTCTCGGAGCAGTCGGGTCGCAGTCGCAGTCGCAGTCGTGCCGTCTAGTCACCGGTCGGTCGCAGACGCCTCGAAGGAACTGCTCACATTATACAAACTATACTGAATGCAGTGTGGTCGCTGAGTCGCCTGGTCGCGTCGCGTCTACAGAATACAACCTGCGACTGCGACCTGGCGACCGGTCTGTGTTTCAGTACTTGATTACGTGACCAGTTTCTTCAACGTGACCGCGACCGACGACCATCCATAACTAACTACCGAATACGGAGTCAAGTCGCCGTTTGCGGTCGTGTTTTTAGAGAGAACTCTCCTCAATCCTCATACAATAGTGTTGTTTTCAATTGACGTATAGGGAGTATTCACGTGACGTCACATCGGCCATATTGGAGGCCACCTATAGTACTATTTCAAGTTTCATTTAGCTGTCAATAGAAAACGAATAATTTTGTTTACGGGGAAATATGATAAGTTTGAACACGTATATCCCCCGATAAAGTGTACGAAAATGATTATTGTATGCCTTTGTAAACGATTAAAAGAGTAATCGAGACAAAAGAGTTTGTTTATGTTGATTTTAAGTAATAATATAGCAAACCAAAGTTAGAGAACAGTTGAATTTGCATCAAACGCCAGCTGAAACATAGTAACAATTGACCAATCACATGCCATTGTGACCTCCATTGTGGCCACCATGCGCAATTTGGGAATACACCCTATACGTACCTATACATTGCTTGGAGGGGACGGTACCTACAAATGTTTGTTCTAAGGCCTTTAAAATAAATATTATTTCTGCTTTATACAAATGGAATGGTCAAAATTGAACGATTTACTTGCTTATTGTTGTAAAACAACACACGGAACAATATCTTTATTAATCGAGCTATAGCTCATGTTGCCGTGAATGTCAGCTGTCCGTGACGCGATGAGGAATTGAGATTCAATTAAATCTGTGCTTTAAAATACTGGTACTGGTGGGTGTCCGTGAATTCAATCATCATGTTACAGTACACTGAAATTAGGAAATAATGTGCACAAATTTAAAACTGTTAATATGAGAATAGAATGTAAAGTAATTGTTAAATTGTAAAATTCTTAGGCTTTTTCATTTAACGCATATGTAAGTTGATTGGCATGTATGTATATAGCAAAATTATTGCTAATAAATACTTGTAATACTATTACTGCAACTCTACTACGGCCCCAGACCCACATGGGGACATTTAGACACCCTATACATACTGCTCCCATATAGGCCTAGACAGCTAATATACAAGATTCGAAAGAACCTTCCATTTCCATGTTGGACAAAGCGCTATATAGGTATACTAAAATAAAATAAACCCTTAGCTTCGTGAGGAATTCGCGTAGTGTTTGGCAGATAGTCATTCTTGCTTCTAACTCTATTCACTAAAACTAACTCCAATGATTTATGATTCGTATTCGTAAAGCGGGGTTTGAGAATAACTGCAAGGTTATGTAAATGTTTGGGCCACCATTGCTCACGCTTTATTTAGGGGAACGGGAAACGAGCATAACAATGTTTCTGATGTTTTGAGGAGTAGCCTTAGATAGATTCTAATTTTGAGAATCAAGATATTGTTGTAAATACACAAACCATTTTTCTTTCATTGAAAAAGCAATTTCTATATTTTCAATTCAATGGATTCAAGTGTTATAATTTATTTCCAACTATAACTTTTCTGAACATTTGGTTTGAGCTCCGTATACCTATAACTCCACAGTACCCTTTACGCATATCTTGCGCTTCATTCAAGGGCGAATACGTTCCCGCGTCGGCGAAAGCTTAAGAATCAATTAATCTCGAAAACAGAGAATTCGACGGAAGATTCCCTTAATAATTATAGACATAACTAAGAAGATAGTTGAAAGAGAAATATGGATAAGTATGTAACTTACAGGGAAAATAGTACTTGTGAGTTGTGAACCGTATTCGAATGGAGAATGGGGATATATGGGGAGGGATAGACAATAATAAATAGCACATAGCTTAGTGTTAATTGAAGGTGAAATGAAGATACCAAAGGCAAAGGAAGACTGAAATATGCGCAATTAAAATAACATACGATAGTGGCAAAGGAAGACTGAAATATGCGCTATTACAATAACATACGATAGTGGCAAAGGAAGACTGAAATATGCGCTATTACAATAACATACAATAGTGGCAAAGGAAGACTGAAATATGCGCTATTACAGTGACATACGATAGTGGCAAAGGAAGACTGAAATATGCGCTATTTCAGTGACATACGATATACGCCAAACAAAGGAAGACTGGAATATGCGCAATAATAATAACATACATTTTATAGTAATGAAGAAATAAAAGTTGGCGCAATAGAGGGAAGAATAATGGAAATATGCTACAAACAAACGCTAATTGATGTATAATAAATTAACTCTAAACTTGTTTCGTTGATTACATACAGAGGTCCGAGTTACATAGGAGAAAGTAAGGGATTCGTTATTTTGGGTCAATTATTCATCCTCATCAAGTGATAACTGCAACACAGATAAAACGACAAATAAGATGGCTGCTCAACTGGAGTGTTTGCACAATATTATAAGAACACGACTTCATCTAAAACAATAAAGGAAGTGGAAATCACATTTATGATACACTTTGGCTTCACTCGATAGGCCTACATCATCCGTACGTGCGCGTTACGTAAAGGCTCTTTTTCTTCAAACAATTACAAATAATCAATAATATATTTTTTAGGGCCCAAGTATGTATAGGCCCCCTCACAAATTGTAAACATGAGAGCATAAATTAATGCAATTTGTGAAATAAACAAATAAAAACGCCATTACTTTACGGACCAATAATGACTATAACTGTGTTGCTAAAATTGCTGGAACAACGCGTTTCTCTTTTCCATGCACCCAGTACAATTTAAGGACTGAACAAAAAGTAACTACTAAACAGTGTTCAAATAATAAACAAGGCTATAATGCTGCGATCAATTATTGTTAGAGATACGTGAAAATAGCATGTTGTATAATAGATGCTATACAAGTACATTAAAAATTTTAAAAACGCTACAAAGCGCTATTTTTAACTAAAATTATGTTTTTCTGTGCGTATATTATGCTAGTTTGACATTGTATTCTTACATTGTATGGCTTGGTTTCAATTCTATTCACGTTAATGTTTCCCCTGTGGCATAACTGGTAATTAAAATTGCCAAGTAGCCCCATACAAAGATGTTTAAGATAGGGAAAAAATGCATGCTATACAAAGTGCTACAAAATGGTTAGTTTTGAAAATGAAAGTGCTATGAATCCATTATCAAAATGCTATTTTCACGTACCTCTAATTATTGTAAATGTCTATATTCTCAAGCTGTGGTTGGCATGTCTTACGAATTCATTTGTTTCTTGACTGAGTCAGTTGTTTGTTGTGCATGGCAAGGCAGCAAACATAGGCATAGCTTATACCTACAGTTCAACATTTGATTCTCGTATTGTAAAACAAGCTTTATAGCATTCAGTTTTTTATTCAGTAAGTAAACATACTGGTAGATGTGGTTCAAATCCTTCACAAAATCTAATAAGCGCGTTTGTTTCCGGCTGCCAACAATCCTGCTAACATATTCCTTTTTAAAATGTATCCCCAATAAATAATAATGCCAAGGACTGGTAAAGAGTCGCATTCCTTCTAGACTACCCGAGTACCCGATATATAAGTTATACCCGATCAGGGAGACCCATTGTGCATTGTAGCACGCTTTAAAAAGATCGCGGTGTCATTAATCAAAACGTAAGACTACACACACATACACAAGAAACTCATTTATAAATTATAGGCTATATGAACAATGTATGAGTGTGTATTCGAAATTCATTTTTGAAACTAGTAATGTGCCAACATTATGTATGCATGCACAGCCAATAGGCTATACGCTTACGCAACTGTTCATCAAGGACGCTATGCGAATGGGATATGTGCACATGTGGTTGTTTGTCTGGAACGATGACTAAGTTTAATAAATATACAACTGCTCATCATTTATTTCTGAAGACGTGCAGTATGCGAGCGCTTATTATAATTGGAATACGTTTGGCCGATACCTATGTTTACGTATTCAAACAGCCTACAGGCCTAATCAATCTAGACACAAACCTATATTATTTTCATTCCATTCAAGTGGCTTTCACATTTGGTCCTTGTAGAGTAGATTCCATTGTATTGTTTTTTCGGGTTCTCCACTCATACGAGATAATTCCGTTATTTGTATCTATCATTCACTCACTCACTTCTGAAACCCTGTTATAAATTGTCTCGACAGCGCTATGAGTTCCCATTCAACACAGGCAGAATATCGTAATTACATATCGCGGTGTCTGGCACATTGTTTTTGTTTCTGCTTGTGACCTTCTGCATAATCTGGATATTTTCTGTTTTGGAATATGGCCACCCCATCTTCGGTCTCAGGCCCCTATGAACGAAGGCCTCGCCCTATGCTGAGCGCGTTCCCTGCCTTCTTTTCATTAAAATAGAGATTGTACGCGAGCAACATGGCAACGCCGCTCTCCTAATAGCCCGTTCCCTATAGCGTCATGCCAGCCAAGACCTTATTACACTTGGCGAAACAGACGGAGAATGTCCATGGCCTCAATTAACTGCGACCGGTCCGACAACTGCCATTCATATCATACTACTATCTAGGCCTACTCAACATTGGACTGGTTTTTCGATGCGATGTAATTCGTAATTTTTATAGGCCTCACAGTTTCCATTTCTTATGAGATCATGTACTATATGCATTCGAAAAACATCAGCTGGTCATAAATCACAAGCTATTGATGTATGAAAATAATTGTTTACGTGGGCATACTTTTCACGACGGAATGTAGACTGTAGGTAATATGGACTTATAAAAAGACAGTTCTAATTAGTACTAAAAGCTGACGATAATCGACTTTGATAGGAAGCTCAAACCAACTTGTAAAATGTAAAATGAAGGTTGCGTAAGTCTATGACTTGACAGCTGACACCACTCACAGTCTCAGTGTTTAGATGCGCACAAGTACACATCATAATATAGGCAACCCCAACCTGATTGTACTGATATAACATAGAGCGTCGCTACAAGGGGGTGAAAGTTCTGGGCTCGATTCCCGGTCGTGACAATCATTTATTACAATAATTATTATCTCCGTATATTTAAAAACAGTTTGATACCTCATATTCTTCGTAAATCTTGTGCTTATTATAAGCTAAGGCTAAATAATTTTCTCACTTTATTCCACTCATAGCTTTTTGTTTTATTGATACTAATTAACTAATTCAATTCTTGTCGTTTAATTGCACCTACTCCCTTGCAAATGTACCACCCTTTACTACGTTCTATTTTTAATCAATCTATATCAGTTAAGTTTTATACTTCGAAAGACCCGTCTTAACTCCTAACTAACTCAACAAAGATATTTCTAATGCGAGGAAGCTGCGAGAGACGCTGTCGGTATTTAGAAGTAATAATAATTGTCTGTGTAGGCCTGTTGTATATGTATTTAGAAACCTGCGCGGGTCAGAAATGTGTTATCCGCAAAATGCCCCCAACCGCTGAATTAAAACTCAATCCGCATCCGCAATAAGCATTTTCCTATTTTTTTATTTTTATCCACATCCGTAACTCACCAAGTTTTTGTTGTTTTCCATATTGTGTTGTATAACTACACTAACTAAACATATTTCGGGAATTTCGGCGATAAGGATGTGAGTATGAATTTTAAACATGCCTCTGTGGTGGCCTAGGTGAATGTCTTCATATGTAGTCAATCACCTGTAACTAAATGTGATCGTAGTTCTTACTCACAAATCACAATTATGATGCTAAGAACATGAAGACATATTTTCTTCGCACCCGCACCCGCAAAGCAAACTTCAAACATGTTAGCCGCAACCCGGCAACTTCTTACGAATACCGCCGATATTATTTTCAAGGCTCTCAGAAACGCTGCAGCTCCTGTAATAGAATTGTTTGTACTTATTAGTTTTTATTTCCAAAATTCGCATGCTCTCTTTTAAATACCTGCAATCGTCATTTTACTTCTCAAAGACTTTATAGTTCTTCTTAAATTTAGTTCTTCTTTGTAGTTCTTCTCTTTCTGGTTCTTTACGAAAACCTCTTGAAACAGGGCTATGATAAATACGATTTAAAGAACGATTACAGATAAGTAGGTATGAGATTGTTACAATATGGCCGATTATACTTTTGATCCAAGATGGAGCTGCCTATACGTATAACCTGGATGGATAATACCACGAAATTGAGAGGTTGAGGGTAAAATATAAATTATTTTGTCTATCGTTAGTATTTATATATTTATACTCGTATCTTCACACAAAAGACGAAGACATGAAATATTCCGAGTTTCAGTCTTGTACAAAATATGACAAAATACCAGACTTTGCCCTCAATCACGATCGTACACATTATAATTTCATTGTAATTATAATTTTTATAATTTTATAATTTTGCAATTATAAAGTTATAAGAATATAGGCCTACCTATTGTTACGTTTACTGTTTCAAATCACGATATACGAAATAATACGGCGTCCCCTATAGACAAAGCCAGCAACAAATTCGAAGGATCAAAAGCTCTGACATGTGAAACTAGAAGATTAATGGAGTTTCTTCCGCCGTCATTTTTTCAAAAGAATAAAAAGTATAAGCCATGTCAGATTCGAGCCAAATGACCTTTCTACCACAGATAATATACGCTCGCACCATTTGTCATGGGTTTGGGGATTTCGCTTGAATTTTTTAAACTTGAATCCAAATCAAAATTCTATAAAAGTACATGAGTTGTTCTATTTACCGTGGTCTTCCCTGTCAAATACAGTCATGGAAAGGTTCCGTCTGTATATATCAAACTAATGACCGGACATAAGTGAAACAGTATACTTGCTTCTTCAAGACTTGTATACTCTCTTCATTTATGCGCTCCTGATAGTTATCATTATCACTTATCACGCCCATTTCTTTCCGCGCTCATGGTCCGCGCTTCTATCTATAAACTTCTTTCAATCGGTGGATACCACCAAAGGGAAAAAATTGTAAATAACTGGTATACATACGTACGCCTTTATTTCTGAAAGTATGATGAGTTACGAAGATAGTTTACCCATAATCAATTAAATAAAACATTTAAGAAATTAGACGCTAACATTATAAAAACGAACCAAACCAACTTCGTATTGATACATAACAATTCAAATAATGCACATTCCGTGCTATACAAACAAACTGTGGCAATATGTTTTCTAAAGTTACGTTGCATTATTCATGTTATTTATTTTTATCAATTGTTCAGTGTTATTATTATTCCAGTGTATAGATGTGGATAGGAAGCTTTATTTTTTGTTCACATTAATATTGGAAATCATTTTTATAAATTAACGGGACATAGTTTAAATAAATAATCAATGGTATATTCAAAGATATTGAAACATTAGACTTCAAAAGTTTCAATATTCCAGGAAAGTCACTTGGCTAGTTAATATTATATGCATCAATCGTATAAAGCCATTAAAAGTTTCATATTCACAAAAGGCGGCGGGAAATTGTGCAACCAAATAAGCTCCTATAAAAATCGTGCCCGGATATTCTCCTACACAGTAATATACGCTTTTCACTCAAATCGAATTAATTATACAGATTATACCCAGCTCGCTCATTTAAAAGTGAACTGGGCCGTGTGCTGTAACCACTAAGTGGTTCAGGGGTGTAGCCAGCTGCAACCCGCGCTGCCTCACTCGTCTCCCCGACAAATAACACTCAAGTAAACTGAAATAACATAGTTTAACCTCAAAACATAAATAATTACATCACAGACCCGATATTATAAGAACTCGTATAAATATTTAGTAAGCTACTAACTTGTTTACACCATGGCAACAATCAATGGGAAACCTGGTTGCTATGGTGAAAACAAGTAGGTTACTAAATATTTAATAATCAATGGGAAACCTGGTTGCCATGGTGAAAACAAGTAGGTTACTAAATATTTAATAATCAATGGGAAACCTGGTTGCCATGGTGAAAACAAGTAGGTTACTAAATATTTAATAATCAATGGGAAACCTGGTTGCCATGGTGAAAACAAGTAGCTTACTAAATATTTAATAATCAATGGGAAACCTGGTTGCCATGGTGAAAACAAGTAGGTTACTAAATATTTAATAATCAATGGGAAACCTTGCTATGGTGAAAACAAGTTAGTAGCTTACTAAATATTTAATAATCAATGGGAAACCTGGTTGCCATGGTGAAAAGAAGTTAGTAGCTTACTAAATATTTAATAATCAATGGGAAACCTGGTTGCCATGGTGAAAACAAGTAGGTTACTAAATATTTAATAATCAATGGGAAACCTTGCTATGGTGAAAACAAGTTAGTAGCTTACTAAATATTTAATAATCAATGGGAAACCTGGTTGCCATGGTGAAAACAAGTAGGTTACTAAATATTTAATAATCAATGGGAAACCTTGCTATGGTGAAAACAAGTTAGTAGCTTACTAAATATTTAATAATCAATGGGAAACCTGGTTGCCATGGTGAAAACAAGTAGGTTACTAAATATTTAATAATCAATGGGAAACCTTGCTATGGTGAAAACAAGTTAGTAGCTTACTAAATATTTAATAATCAATGGGAAACCTGGTTGCCATGGTGAAAAGAAGTTAGTAGCTTACTAAATATTTAATAATCAATGGGAAACCTGGTTGCTATGGTGAAAGTAAGTTAGTAGCTTACTAAATATTTAATAATCAATGGGAAACCTGGTTGCTATGGTGAAAACAAGTGAGTAGCCTTAAATATATTTATTCGAAGTTTATAACAATGGGTACAGTAAACTTTATGTCTATTCCCATGGCATCATGTGGACAATATTGCGTGTATGTCTGTATACGGCCATGTGCTATCAAAAATATGCCTACTCTTCCAATCGTCCATATAGAACAGGATGTAGTTTAGGTAAAATAAACAGCTATATATTCATTTCCTACCTAATCAGTTACAAGAACGGTTTTTCAGTGGAGGGGGGGGGGGGGGGGGCGCCACTTTACTATTTTATTATGTACCACGTTTATATGAAATGATAATTTGATGAGTTAGTAATAATACAATGGCTATAGATACGGTTCAGCATCAAGCATACGAGCATACGAGACTAATTTGGGAGGTCGCCGGGTCGATACCCGCTACCGGTAATCGTGACTGAAGTTTTATCCGAGTTTTTCCTCAGTCACAACACAAGGCGAATGCAGGGATTGAGTCACACTACCAGCCCTGGAATATTCCTTCTCAATCCTTCCATTGACATAATACCGATAGTGACCTGAAGAAGGGTACAAATTGTTCCTGGACAGGTTTTATTCTAATTAATCGGACAAGGAATGGTTTCCATGGGCATTATGTTGATATCATCCTCAGCCTATCCACTGATGCGTATTATCATTTATTGATGATTTATATAACAAGATTCAGTTACAATAAAACGATTCAAGATGCAATTAAGCAGAATTATTTCACTTCGAAAGCTAATAAAAGGAACGAAAACGGGGAATGTCTCAGTTGCGGAAGCGCTCATTACGAATATTGTCATAAATGTAAAGTGCTGAAAAAAAAAAAAATTTCCATCAGCTTCATAGATCGAAAATCTAATTTTACTTTTGAATTTATCAAAGAATAACGTGTGCTTATTAAAGGGTGAGATTGCGTTCAGTGAGGGGAGAGCCGTGAATCAGAAGGGCGCCCCCCTCCCCCCACCCTTCCCCCTCCCATCCCTATTACGCGACTACGTCCCTCGTGCCTATAATGCAGTTAGCTTACCATTACCTTCGGTTGGCTTTTGCGTTACAATATACATTTTACGCCCATTCGTTTATTTTCGATCTTAATGGGAAAGAGTCATGCATTCGTTAAGTGTTGAAGCAATAAACATTTAAATCACGCAACATTATGCGGTAAGAAAATGTAAATATATTCCAAAAGATTATGTAAAAGGCCTTACGTCTGCTTTGTGTAACGAAACGGTGTTGTTTGACCTATAGCCCTCTGTTATTTCTGCGCGTGCCAGCGACGTGGCTAGTATGCTCATAAAATAATAATTACAGTGCCTTTGTTAAGAATTCAAGGATATACTCATGGTAGCCCTACACAACAGCATACGCTTCTAGCATATTTTTCAATTCAGTGCTATAAACATATTTATTTTTATTTTATTGTAATTAAGGCCAGTGTAGGGCACAATGCCCTCTTTAGCCTGATGAGTGATGATTGATGAATGATAATGAGGAAGGGAGGAGGGGAAGCCTGGTACCGGCACGTAGCCTACTCCTGTCGAAAAGTACCAAGGGGACCATCGGCTTTACGTCCCATCCGAAAGGACGGTGTAACTTTGACCAGTTATATAGGTTCCTCCACTAACCTGGACTGCCGAGCAGTTGACGAGAAGAACGAAGCTGTTACACAAGCTTTCGAACCCTCCAATCTGCTCTAACCAACGGTAACTAGTGTTTGAGAGGTGAGTGGTCACCCATCCACCTCCTGACCTAGCCCGAGGTTGCTTAACTTCGGTGTTCGTATGGGAACCGGCTAAGCGACCGCGGCTAAACCGTTGGCTTATAAACATATATACTATTTAAGGTATAACAGCATATGCGTATATTATAACACAAACCTCAGCACGATAGGCAATAGAATTAGGTATTGAAATTAGAATCAGCTTCTCCTTGTAAAGTCTTCTGGTACACAAACGATTCAGCGTTGTTGCATTCATGAGCTATTCAGCCTCACACAGTATATTATGTGACGGTATTAATAGAGCTTTAAAAACCGGAATCTGCATTTTAAAAATGAATATAAAACCAGCCACTATAAGTATGTTTTATATCAAGGTCTTCCACAGAGCTTGACAAATGATTCAAAAATATTAGGACCCAAAGTGCCCCATGAAAACTAATATATGTATGTGAATAGTGAATATAGTGGAGTACATGTTTGGAAACGGCTGTTTGATGAAACTATGTGCACGGCCTGTACTCTTGCTGGGCCATTATAAGTTGAAACAATGTTTTAATGCACTCATGAGTCGGACAGAACATGTCTTTAATCTAACCACTCTCCTGCACTCACCCCATTATTTGTTGGCAAAGATTGAGAAGAGTGCAGTATAATACACACAATTAACAAGAAACATATACAGTAATTAATTAATTATAAAGTGTGAGGAGAGTTAACAGAAAATAAGAATAAAGGTGTAATACAGGGATGCTCACTATCTCCGCTGCTGTTCAACTTATAAGTCTATATAAAGGATATTATTACCCCAACAGAAGTAACCAGCGATATGGGTAAAGCATTAGTGTGACCACGTAATGCAAGACGATAGTAATAAAATATAAATAGATGGAAACAAAGATCTGGAGGTATCCGTAAGAGAAATTGACGGTCTCCTGCGGACAAACTATAAAAATGAAGACAGACCCCGAGAAAGAAACCAAACAATGTAAGCGATAATCGGAAGATTGATTGTATCTATGTTTAAAACATGATCGAGGTCCCACTAGTGCAAATTTAATATATTGTGTTTATTGATGAATGGTGATGAAGCACGAAAGAGAGGAAATCTGGTCTGGTAACGTAGCCTACCTACTACTGTCGAAAAGTGGCAATGGGACCATCGACTTCAAACCTCATCCGAAGGAAATGTGCAACTATCGGACAAGTCAGGTTCCTCCATCTAACCTGGACTGCCGAGCAGTTGACGAGAAGAACGAAGCTATTACGTATCGGTTTCGAACCCTCCAATATGCTCCATACCATATAACGGTAACTTGTTTCGGAGTAAAGCGGTCACCCTTTCTCCTGATGCTGTTGCTTAAGGTGAATCTACCCCCCCTGAAAAAATACTTTTGCTATGAATTACTTGTAAATGTGTATGTGTGACATATAAAGTGTACCCCTCCTCCTCCCCACTACCACAACTCCGACCGACCTCCGCGCGCTTCGTTCTGATTTCAGTCGAGCGCAGGCTCTGGTCAAAGCAAGGTCACACCCGGCGAGGCGCCGCTCCGCTTACTTGGTTTCATGTTTCCCTCCAATACTTGGATTGCCTCTGTACATTTGCGTTCTCAACTACTGTTGAGCGGTGCTAGGACACAAGGAGACCATTTCTTTGCGCAATTTACCTGTCTGGACACGTAAAGTAGTTACGGCTGGACTGCGACACGAGCAAACTGGTGCGCTTTACATCCGTGTACGTATTTCACCAACACTCGAAAAGTTTTTTACGTAGGCTTGACACTGCAAGCATTTTGGGAAGATAAGGGTCGAGCGCATGATATGCACTTTATTTCTTGTAAGTTACTCTTTTCATAATTAAGTTATGAAATAGTAAAAACAGCATATACTCAAGTGCCTTTTTACCGGGACACGAAAAAATTCATTAAACAAAACTGGTCACACAGTTGTGTTTTAAAATTGTATACCATCATTGCTAAGATAGCAACCTATAGCATACTACATTTTCGTGTACTTGACAAAATGGTCTAGAGGTGCTATTACATGAACGTAAAGACTTTTGAAGCTATCGGTACACGTAAAAAATAAGTGTAATTTTTTAAACGTCTTTTTGCAGACATTATATCAATATTTATCAACCTTCATCTAAAAAACTTAATTTAAAAAAGTTAAGTTACCTAGATACCTTCGCCTTAACTTCAATATCGAATGGAAACCGCCAAAGAAACCGCTGTTAAATCGTTGTTTAAGAAATGAGGCCTTAGAAAGAGTTTAAGAATGTTCCACCTATACAGGATGCAAGATGACTATACAGAATGAAAGTGCAAAAGAGATGTAATATATTATTCAATAGCACAAGTCAAGAGGCCTTCTACTTCTACCACAAGAAACAAATTTTAACATCGAAAAGCATAAATATTGACTATTGAGGCTATAGAAAGAAATGGATGAAAAGCTATGGAGAGTTGTAATGCACATAATATGTGAAACAGGACTGTTTGATTAAGGGAGTGATAACCAGAGAATTCTCTAGAGATCTTGTTATATTATAGAGTGACAAACGAAGAAGTGTACTTGCACAAGTTGGCGCACGAAGACTGAGCGTATAACTGGACATGTGAGCCCGAAGGGAAGAATAATATGAGAGAAACAGACAAAGATTTAAATGCAGTCAGAGATAATCCAGAATGTGCAAGATAATTGATATACATATATCAATGAAAATTGGCAGAGCATAGAAAAGAATGGAGGGCTGTTTCAAACCAAAATGGCTACACGAATTTCATTAATTTAATTTTAGCTTTATATAAAAGTGGTAATAATATATTATAATGTTTTTTCATATAATCGCCATGATTAAATACAAATCGAAAACCACGCATGGTTTTACAATTCAGATTGATCTGTTTGAAAAAGTTTCAACAACAAAATAAATATAGATACTAAACTACGCCTGCACGGAAGATAAGTTTATAATTTTTTAGCAACGAGACATTTCGTTGGCTAAAGGTTTTGTCACACGTAGCTAAATGTTTTTGTACTGGTTGATAATAATTTATTGTTTACTGTATTTGTTGTTGAGTTTTATGAGAGCAATTATTATTTTTGTTTATTGGTTCGAAATACGGTGCGTTATTAATTAACGATAATTGTAGTATTTCCCATCCGAGTGACAGAGAGGCAAGGCAATGGGGGGTGGGGGCGAGAGAGAGGGACAGGGAGAGCGACAGAGAGAGAGAAAGAGAGAGAGTGCTTTCGATACCCCAGATTGATTGAGAATAGGGGATGGGGGATGCAATATCCGAAATGAAGAGACGTCGGGTGCGTAAGTGGGTGCGATAGGGGGAGAGAGTGGTGGGAGGGGTGGGGAGGTTTTGGAGGGGAAGGTTGGGCTGAGACGGAGAGAGGGAGAGAGAGAGAGAGGACGAAAGGTAATACAGGGGCTGTGAGAGAGAATTGATAGAAGAGTGAGACGAAAAGGAAAACAACGAAGATAAATGATTCAACAAAAGGGGATAGAAGCATGCAAGGGGCGAAAGACAGGAGAAACGGAGAATCAGTGATAAAAGGATGGCGGGATGGGACGGGATGGGAGCGGTATTTACAGATTCTTTAGCCTCAGGGGGAATTCAGGAATGAATGAATAATCCAGGGAGCCTACTGAGGTACATATAAATGGGTGGGGAGTTATATATTAGGTGAGCCTATCCGAGATGCTTTTCCTTGTAAGTTGTGTCTGTAATCAAAGATACACATATTTCTTCGTAAAATAACGAGAGCTTTAGAGCCAACACCATGGCTAAACTGTGGTACAGCTGTCATTTGCATTCACATTTTACATCTATACTCTGCCTACAAGCTTAGGATTTGAGGGGTATATCGATCGTGCTGACGAGTGAGGGGGGGGGGGGGGATGGGGAGGAGGGAGGGTTACACTCATTCACTATATTCCGCCTAATCGCGTGTTTTCGATTATGTTTGCGGTTACTGTCACCGCAATAAGGTCAGGATAGCCGGTCGAATACACTAAATTAATTAGCCTAGTTAGCGAGTGATACTGTGAATTACCAGTGAGGTTGAAATTGTTAATGACGCATATTTACTCCTCCCGTTAATAGTGTATCCATAAAAGTGTTTGAAACATTTCAGTAAACATATGTACAGAAACAATATCAACCATGTTTTCCAAAACGATTAGTCAAGGTCAAATTAACTTCAGTGTACTATCACCAATTAATTTCCTCAGCCACCTATAATATATATGTGCTAGTTTTGAGTTCGAGAATTTAAGTTTATATTGTGTATCTCTTATAATATCCATGGCGTATTGTCACCAAAACACATTAAATCAAACAGATGTATACTAACAGATGGCTCGTAATTATTACATCCACTTTTAGAAAATTTCAAAATATTATAGTCTGGATCGCCATTCGCTATGACACTTCTATCAGCTGTGCTGAGAAATAAGCTTTGTCACGGAATAGTCAATGTACCACGATCGAAATAAACATGCTTCAGCTCAGAGATAATGATAGTGGAATTGACTGTGGCCTACCCAATCATCACGACTGTAGTGTATATATATAGAAGGGACAGAACAGTAATGACGTTTAGTTAGAGAGGGAAAATCAAAATACATATTTTATAATTCACATACGATATTGGGCCTACATATACATTTTTCGAAATCTCCAAAATCTCCATGGTTACACCATAACTACGGATACGATAATAATTCTCGTTGCTTTACTTCTAATGTGGAATCAATTCCATTACTTCTTGTCTTAGGAATAAGTAAACGGTGACTTTGGAGCCGTCCTAGCAACGAAGCACTCAATAAATTCAAAGTTGTTCTGAATTGGCCATGTTGATTCTGGCATTTGTCCGCAGGTGTTCGCACTGTCAAATCACTGATTAATATGTTTCGTATTTGAAATATCGAATTTTGATTGGTTATCGCTCACTCGCCGATGGTGTTCGAGGCCTGCAGGGTTGGTTTAGTCACTTTAAAATAAAGTCCCACACTGAGAATCAGTTTAGTTACTGAGTGGGTAGACTCTAAATGTGAATTTATTCATTTATTTTATTAATTTATTTTACGTTTTTACTATTGCAATGATAATATATTCGAGACGATGACGGGTGATACATGAAACTGAAAAAACCCATGCATTACACGGTATTCGAACCCTCGTCCCCATGTACGTTTAGGACCTGCGCCCCAACTGCATGAGCCCATAAGAACGGAACTCCCATATAAGGGAAAGGGAAAAAAACAAGGGAAATAAAGAAATCTGGTGGGTGCGGGAGCGGTTGCGGATAAAGAATTAAAAAAATGGCCGACTCGGGTCGAGTTTTCTTCAGCGGATGCAGGTAGGTTTCGGGTAGCGATATTTCATACAATAGCTTGAAAATCCGCGCGTAACGAAATAGTCGCACGCTAAACCTGATGCTGTGTTACATTGGTTGCACTGGTGCATATCTCGCATGTTCTTGTACCTGGCACAGTGTACCCGCAGTGCGCCCTGAGCTGTGACAACACGTTTAGAGGTCTGCACGGGTACGGGCTTGGCCCGCGGGCCCGGGTACGGGCCTTGATATGTTTATTAAGACGGGCCCGGGCCGGGCCTGGGCCTACACATCACTGAACGAAGAGTGATTTTTTCGCTATTTTTTTTTTAATTTTTGTAATTGCTAATTGCAATGAAAGAAAATAATGTTCTTCTATCAAAATTCCCGAAACTTAAAACAAACCATTAATTTCCTAAAATAGTATAAACTTCCGGTGACAATATTTTTGTTGTAATCCTTCTTTTGTTACTTACATTCACTGGCAATAGTAACTAATTTCGTTTCATCTAATCTTCTTTTCATTCTCACCCTGTCGTTCGTATTACTTGTCAAATACTACAACAATAAACTTTCTGCTTTAAAGGCTCGTGTACATCCACTTTGCGTACGCGTGAAAATTATAGAAAATTATAGAAATTAGGTTAGCCGTTCCCATTGTTGGTAATTTTCTTAAGTAAACGTAAACCAATCAGAGCTCACGAATTTCTCACCATTAGGGAACTTGCAACTGACTTCACAGCCGAACTACAACAATGTAACATGAATCAAACTGATAGAAAAACAAGGAGCTGTCAAAATAATAAAATAGCAACATTATGAAGAAAACGAGGTAGGGCGATAGTTTAACTGCTCACCAGTTAAAACGTTTAATTATGGGCAACCAATTTGTGACAGTTTTGTATGTTTCTTGTTGGTTTTGAAGATTTGTTTTCAAAATAGAAATGAATAGAAATGTTGTGATGTGGTTTGGTTTGACACTTCGATAAAGAAACAATGTAAGCTGTTGGTATGTTTGCTCTCTATTGCGCATGCGCCAATTAACCAAATTCTAGAAATTGGAAAAAAGTTGGAGTTGAATCAATTTTTCCCGTCGTGAAACGTACGTTAATTTTCCTAATTTCAATGTGCATGGTTACATGTAAATTCAATATGGCCAACTCGCTAATTTCTGGAAGTTACGTACGCTAAGTGGATGTAGACGGGCCTTAACAGTTGAACTAGCTTTTAGGGGCCAATTTACACTTCAATCGGGCCTGGGCCGGGCCCGGGCTTTGATTAGCTTACTCACAGTACGGGCCGGTACGGGCCCGGGCCTGAAATTCTGGGTCTGGGCCGGGCCGGGCTTCTATAATATTTAGGCCCGTGCAGACCTCTAATACGTATTACTCTAAAACAAAAATCTTCTACACTAATTTTTCTTCCGATCTGCGCCCTGATCCTGAATGGGTGACGATAGGTTTATAGCCGGTTTCGGTTCTTAGAAGAAGGCGATGAGCCAATTACCCAGTGGCGTAGGAATAGGGGGGGCAGCCCGGGCGAAGCCCGGGGGGCCCGGGGTCTAGAGGGGCCCGGTTTTGAGACAGGCTTGAGTTCAATAGACCTGAGTATCAGGACGGTCCGGAACTGAGCCCTGGATACTGAGTAAAAAAATACAAAACAAGTAATTGTTTAAATCAATTGTTGAAGTATCATCATAAAAATCATGAAAATATGTATGCGAGTTATCTTTACCTTGCCCCTACCTCACGGGGCCCTAGCCGTCGCCCTGGCGGCCAACAGTCATTCATTGATGGCTACATCCTGTCAATAATCCGCTGTTGATAGAATGTGCCTCATTTCTCAGAAAACCTTTTATTCACAACTCTGCACAGTCTGCAGTCTGCAGTCCACATGTCACAGTCGACATGTCCACACGTTTATAAAAAATTATAGTCAGTTTGTGATTATCTCTTGCTAATAGTCACAGTCGTCGCAAAAGCTCTGATTTTCTATTTTAATAATGTCCTCATATAAACATATAAGCGGGATTAAAAAGCGTAAGAAGAAAACCGAGGAACTAGAAAAACAACGAAAAATTCCTAAAATAACTAGCTTTTTACTCAAAAGTATCACTGCGTCGTGTGACCGCGGTAGTGCTAGTGACAATGTTGACGAATCCAATGCCGAATGGTAAGTACCAAGACTCGGTGTCAATAATACTTCAATTTTATAATAATTGCCTAGTAGTAAATAACATGCAGATTGTAGGCGTCAATGACAGGGGCCCGCCAGCTCGCTGTAGCCCGGAGGCCCGTGGATTTCTAGCTACGCCACTGCAATCACCGCCTTGCATCGCCTTCAGTAACGACCAAAACCGCTGATAAACTTATTGTTGCCCGTACAGAATCGCCCTGCTAGTTACTGATTGATTCCTAAATTAGATGGAGCCAAAAAAAAGAATAGGATGGGTACAGGGGAGTGGTTCGAGTATTCCTAAAGATGTTATTATTATTATTTAATTACATTATTTATTTATTATTATCATTACATTTTACATACTACATTTACTTAATTCTAATTTTAATTTTAAATTCTTTTTACATTCTGTCCTACTCTTCATTTACTGACGTGTGCGTGTGCGTGGCTGAGTTTTTAGTGGAGGTCAAAATGGCGCCGCTAGATGGTGTAACCTCTTTGAATAGTAGAATAATAATACTAGAATAATGATGATATTATTTTTACCCCTTCTATGTGGTCATTCTACAGCCTCTATATAAATGACAAATAGGGGTCGCTACAACCGCATGCCTAATTTCATAGGTTATCTATTGATTTTGACCAAAAATGAGTTCCCACAAATAATAAAATGTGTAAGCTTACTGCAACTTGACTCATCGGCTCTAAAAAAAGCTCACAAATCGTATAACCTTGCAGACATACTTGTGGTTACGTCATAAGCCGGGTAAAAAGCATTGCAGCAAACTTGTTCTTGGAAGCTGGAACAGTGTAAGCGCTCTTGCATATATATTACCATGTTAGGTGAGTGCATGGATAGAATTATTTATTATACGTAGATCGAGGCAAATAATACTTTAGCACGTTTCTAACCTTACCGTGGTACGGGACCCATCAACATCACACCCCCTCCGCCTCGCATAGAGTTAGACTACATAAAATATGATTACGGTTGCAATTTTTATTATTATTATGAATTATTATATCATCGACCATTATTTGTTATTGATGAAATTACCCATACCTTAATTTAGAGATTTAAACATTTCCAATGGTGGAAAACCGAAGTCCAATCCATGCTTGCAAGGGAAACCTCGAAAAACTGAACTATAGACTGGTATTATGTTTTTGCTTTTACAGCAACTCTCATAATTTGCATTCTTGATGCTCTTTTGCACTATGGTTCAAACCTCTTTCTTGCTGTGTCATTCGCTTGAAAGAACTTTAAAAATATTGACATAATCCGTGTAGTTATATATGTATAGCGGCAGCAGTAGCGGAGAAGAACATGCCCATGCTAGCTCTGCCTGTCGTATGAGGAGACTAAAGCGTAGCTTTGTATAGAAAGAATGAACCAAATACTATTTCCATCCGTAGTGAGAGATAGAGACAGGGTTGTAGTCGAGGGGACACGAGAGGACACGCCGTGTCCCTTATCGGCCACAGCGTGTCCCTAACCTGATAAGAAGCCTAACGCGGGGACACGCGCGTCTGCCTTGTGTCTTGCTCGAGCCTATATGTTAATAAAACAGCGGTTTCTTAATAAATTGATAATTTGTTCAGTTTTTTTACTTTTCAGACCCATTATAAAGATGTGGGTTTATGAACTAATAACACCCACGCTAAAAGTATCTGTGAAAGATGAATATTTGTTTGCGAAAATAGTTTATATTTCAAATCTTATGATTAACAAATAATAATGAAGGATACAATAATATCAATTTAAATACAACATAACATCAGTAACGGTATAACTATAATTTCGATGTGACAAATCAGAAATATTAGGCGCGGGGGGGGGGGGGGGCCTTTAAATGGTAAAATACTAAATAGTACATTCTGACGGCGAGTCGCTTGCAGTCATTTTGCAGTCAATGAAGAGACTGTGTCTGTAATTTTACGGAAGCAACTCGGTATTTTACGGTTCATGATTCCGTGTATTTATCATATCAACCCCGTATATATACGGTTTAATGTACCGTAAATTTAGAGGAACAGTGCCGTCAACTACTGTCTCCAGTAACAGTACCGTAAAAATACCAACAATTTTCTTACGGTAATACACCCCTGGAGAGATGATGAGTTGATATTTGATGGAGAAGGACAATATTACAAACGGTGTACATGCCTCAAGTGGGATTCGAACCCATGCCCCATGGTTCAATACGAGACGGCTCTATGGCCTATCAACCATATGTTATACAACTGAAGGCCACACACGCCGATGGCTATAAATAAATAATATAGATCTCATCTGTAGACCTCAGCCATTATGATGTATTCAAAATGGCGTATAGTAAGTAGTTCATCGATCTTTTATAGTTTACAATAGTATACTGAGTCTAATACCGACAAAGAAGGCGTATTAGTTTACAATACTACTGAATCTAATACCGACAGAGATGGCACAATGGGTATTAGTTTACAATACAACTGAATCTAATACCGACAAAGATGGCGCAGTGGGTACTGAATCTAATACCGACAGAGATGGCGTTGGCGAGTGGGTATTAGTTTACAATACAACTGAATCTAATACCGACAGAGATGGCGTTGGCGAGTGGGCATTAGTTTACAATACTACTGAATCTAATACCGACAGAGATGGCGTTGGCGAGTGGGTATTAGTTTACAATACAACTGAATCTAATACCAACAGAGATGGCGTTGGTGAGTGGGTATTAGTTTACAATACAACTGAATCTAATACTGACCGAGATGGTGCAGTATGTATTAGTTTACAATACAACTGAATCTAATACTGACAGAGACGGCGCAGTGGGTATTAGTTTACAATACAACTGAGTCTAATACCGACAGAGATGGTGCAGTGGGTATTAGTTTACAATACAACTGAATCTAATACCGACAGAGATGGTGCAGTGGGTATTAGTTTACAACACAACTGAATCTAATACTGACAGAGATGGCGCAGTGGGTATTAGTTTACAATACAACTGAATCTAATACCGACAGAGATGGTACAGTGGGTACAGCACAGAAGTAAGGACTCAGTTCGATTGTTACAAATTATGATTCAATACTATTAATTTATATTTGGGATTGATTATGTGTGTCTGAATATCTGCTCTTGGACATTCCTTCACAATTGTAATTCCAAATTAGTAGCCGGTGCGTATAAGCTTCCCTTCACCTAAACGTGCATAAATAAGTCATATTGGGTGGTCGGGTCGGGTCAGGTCAATTACTTTCTAACCTATACATCTATAAATAAGTTCTACTTGCAGTGAATAAGCTTGAATATGTTTGTATTCAGAATGGACGCGAAATTACAACGCAAAATTATAGCGTGCAAAATCTCATCGCCAAATTGTTTACTCAATATATTGATGTGAGTTCGTAATAATCTCATAACGAAATAATATTTTACTCCGACTCTTATAATTGTATTGTTAGTTATGTAATTTTATGTTACAAAAATATATTAAAGCACGTTAGTGAGTATTGAGACGAAATTCTGATGTAAGATTTTGGAAGTGACCAGGGAAAAGGTTTGAGATGAGCGATGTTTGTCTATACTTATTTACTTAACTAGGAAAACGCTCCGCGTTGACAGATGAGCGATTTTAACAAAATTGGGTATTTTTGTCAGTAATTAATTTTTTGTAGGTTGGCATCTTGACGGATTTAACTGATTATGTTAACAGCATCGAGTGTAGTGGTCACGGGTGTTGACCGAAAATTTCAGCCATCCGTCAAGCCGTTTGACCTGTGCGCGACGAACAAAATTTGGCGCACGAACGAACAGACGAACAGACAAAGCGCCGATTGAGTTGTATGGAGAGATTCGCTATCGCTCATCTAATAAATCCACTTTTTAAACGTCCCGTCAGTAACAAAGCTGTTTTAAAAAGTAGAAAATTAATGTAACAGCTAAACAACAACAAAAAAGAGACGTCGTACGTTTTCGTAAAGGTACCGGAACATTGTTATACTAACCGTTCCGGTCCCGTGCAATACACCATGCAGTGGTTTGATATGCCCGGCAAACATGCTGCTGAACAGTGTAATTTGATTGGTCTTCATAAAGCTATAAATATCGCATAGATGGTTGTAGAGAGACCATTCAAAGTTGCCGGCGCCAAGTCGAGAGGGTACGAGTATAATACTGCGGTAATAAACAAGTGTTGCCAAGCCATCATATTTGTTGTAAAAAAATAAATGTAAGGGGGGGGGGCAGGGGGGGGGGGGCAAAATATGATGATTCACCATCTTCTATATGTTATAGACTCGATAATATTTGAAGAGAAGACGGGTGAGAAATCATTCTTAATAATTGTCACAATTGAATTTACGCCACTCTTCAATCGAGTGCTCAAATTCAAGCCGAAGCTCTTTTTGGTTATGTTTTGGAAAGAAAATAATAAAATAAGACTAATTGAATTCATGAGCTGAATGAGATATTTGAGAATTAGCCTATACTGTATTATCGGTTGTTATTCTAACGTAATGAGTTTTGCATATATTTCGTTTCGTCATCGTATATACCCTAATAATATCTATAACTGCGGTATCTACCCAGAATTCCGAAGATACGAACGGACAACTTTAAATTCTCATGCTTTTGGAGCTCTGATTGCCGCGACTTATTGAATGATCAGAACAAGCTATAAAGGCTCCCATATATAGTCCCTGTCTCACACACATCAATTTATTCAGGGCTTAAATTGTAATTGAAAAGAAACCGGAACGCATATTTTGTTTGCCAAATATAATTTGACACCAACCCCGTCCACATTTATACATTGTGAACACAGATAATATGTAATTATTAATTAGTTATGTTTAGTGTCAGTGGTCAGTCAGAAGGTTATTGCCTATGAATTTGGGTATGGCTACCTAGGGGTAATTCATAAACTTGAATAACTTGCATTCATACCAACAAATAAAAAAATATATTTGTGAAATTTTCAGATATACGATTTAATTCACGGGTTTTTAAGGAGTAACCTACGCTACGAAATAGTACCAGAACGCGCGTTCTGGTTTCGGAAAAGGAATTGGAACTGCGTTCCGGTGCGTTCCGGCTCAAATAAACCCCTGTATGTTATCCATCCAAAAAGGAATAACTTCCAATTTGCAACCTACACACCGCACATAAATGTGTGATATATCTTTGGAAATGCCCTTCGTCATAGTCGTCGCTTCATTTACCGATCACACAGTCATGTTCGCATCGAGTACACCATAATTTTATAATGAACACCGTACATGTATAAAACAATGCGTGTTCATGCGTGTTCATGCGTGTTGACCGTGGTTGATTAGTGATTAGGGCAAAGTGTTATAGTCTCAAACTGTGAGGCGCTAAGCAGCTCCTACAAGTGAGGTGCCCAATGATTTTAGTTTTCTATATTATTTAATTCCGTTTTATCTTAGAGGAGTTTACTTACAGTAAACTTACTATTTTTAGCGTTCGTATTACATTCACGTTTAGCCCGCCAGACCATACGATGCATTAGCGAGCATACTACCTATCACTAAATTGTCCTTGGTGGAGACTAATTTATTTGGTAAATGTCATATTTCCTGTTCTTATCATATGAAACGAAAATATAGAAACATTTGTGAAGAGTCGGTGTTGGTAAGAATGTAGAAATGAGGCTTCACGCCAAAATAAAATAGTGAAGCACCATCAATTTTCATGTGAATTTGACTTCGTCTGAGTGGTACAAAATAGTCAAAATGGACCAACTGAATATGACCAATTCAATTTGACTTCGACTGAGTGGTACAAAATAGTCAAAATGGACCAACTGAATATGACCAATTCAATTTGACTTCGACTGAGTGGTACAAAATAGTCAAAATGGACCAACTGAATATGACCAATTCAATTTGACTTCGACTGAGTGGTACAAAATAGTCAAAATGGGCTGGTTTTCATTCATTCTGAGCTGGGGTTGCGGCATAAAACTTTGAGAAGCACCAGATTAGGCGTTGTTCTATCATAGTAAACCAGAGTACCTGCGATCTATAGGTTCGAATGTCATGTGTCGTTTTTCCATCGTATATTATACCTACCCATCGTCTCGACTAGCATAATCGCTAACATTTGCGACGTAAAGCCCAAACATCGTCAACATAACAACAGATTGAAGCTCCCCCTTGCAAAAGACGCCATTGCGAGTAATGGAATTGCTAGGGTGTCATGATCATGACTCACCGTTGGTAAAGCCAGCCATGTTCCCACTACTCAGGGATGGGGGCATTGGTCGGTTTAAAACGTCCCGATCACTGAAATAAAACGGTGACAAATCACTCCCTACTCCCTACATTTTGCATCACCCCAATGAAGAGTGGTATATACAATTATTCAAGTGCAAAGAGAATTAATGTTTTTGTCTGTTTATTTCAGAGAAGATGCCTGCCTGCTTGCTTTTCCAGTGAAAAACGGTTTCTGAAAATGCATTGTTCCAATGCGGCTAAAGTTAAAGTATAGAGTAAAAAATGTACTAGTGAACAACAAAATAGGCACCTTGATATCGTTTAATTCCACTTCTAGAATTCAAGTTTTATTGTTTGTTTTTTTGTTTTATGTGGGAACCATAGGCCTATACTTAGTAATTCATGCGTTTTCTTAGACACAAACAAGAATGGTAACATATTACCATTCTCCATATGACAGTATATTGCTACGTTTTAGATGCCTATATACGGAATATGGGAACCCTAATTTTCGGGACTTAATTGCTGTGTTCTTGGGAACTTTTGGTCAGGTGACGTATACTATATAGATGGGTGGACATTAACATTGCTACGTCTCTTCTCTTGTTGCCCGATAGAGTGGATGTCTATGCTTGCAAAATAGGCTCAATGTTGAATGAATGCCATAACCAGGATTCGAACCTAGGCCCCAGAGCGAAGTAGCTACGGTATAATTATCTTTTAGGCAGCTCGCCCTGTAAAGGGGCTTTGAATGTTTAATGCTGATTGTGAGCATGCAATCGCTGTATCTCTAATTCGACCATAGAGCGAGAGAGCAATAGAGCGAGAGAGAGAAGGAGAGAGAGACCGCGCTTATCCACTCAGCGAAGCAGGCCCTTGCTGTCCGGTTTAGAAAACATCGATAGAAACCGTAGCCGCTGTGCCTACGTGCACAGCGTTGTGTAATCTGGCCTCTCTTGCCTTGCAATGGGTGTGTCATCAACGCGGCAACACCGCTAACTTCTGTGGCCCTCTCACTCTCTTTCTCTCTCTATAATTCCCTCCGTTGTTCCTTCTCACTCACACGCTCGCTCGCTCGCTCACTATTTCTCTCTCTCTTTCTCACTGTGAATTTCACTTCCTTGAGAGTATCCAAGCTTATCTGTCCGTGTCCTAGCTAGCAACGCTACAGCCTAACTCCCTAGGTCTGGTCTGACCTGAACAAACAACAAAACTAGTTAATTACAGCAATGTAACACTGAAAGCTTTCCACTGCAATGAAAGACTAGACATAAATAAACAAGTACTGTGTCACTGTCATAACAACTACAAGACAAGTGCAATGAAAATTTCACTTCCTACACTGCAAACTGCTTCCAATAATTCGTTACGTTACATGATTGACAGTCTTTGGCTATGCGCTTAATAAACAATGGTTGAGATGTTTCTACGCACTTTAGTTCAAGACTATGGTTATCGTTGTTGCTTCAGGGCCTTCAATAATTAAAAAGATCGCCTCCATCAAGGTTATATTGTCATTAACATTTGCGATATTTTGTGTGCCGTACCCCCTTCGACCTGTGTTCGTGTTTCAATAATAATGTCTTTATTATAAACATAAAATGCGAGATTTTGTCTGAGAAATATAGAGGATTACTGATACATTTTTTGTGTGTGCAGTTCGCATTACTAACGAATTTCAATCTACTACAATATCTATCCTTTGATTTTGGGAAGTAAAGTGTATATTGAACAGTCCAATCTAATATTTATTGAGATTTGTTGTGGAGAAGGTTTCTGCAAAGATTCGGGTTCGAACTCCGTTCTATCATGGGCAGATAACGGCGTATACCGATGACACGGCTTAACTTTGGCTGACATTTCTTACCGTTTGTTTTGCAGTTGTGTCAAATGGATTTATTCACTTACGATTCATCCTCCTTGACCCACATAGTGAGCTACTCGTTAAAGCATTGAGATAGTTGGAGTTATCCTCCTTTCAATCGGCCATAATAATCATAATTTTTGTAGGAATCCCTGTTATAGGGTGCACACCAGCTTTACCTGATGTGCCCCTCTTCAGGTGACTAACTAGGTATATTAGGGTGTTTGGATTGTTGGGAAGGAATGTCCGAGGGCTGTTAGTATGACAGCCCCAGCATTCGCCTTTACGACTGAGGAAAACCTCGGAAAAAAACCTTCAGTCAGAACTGCTGGTGGCCGGAATCGAACCGGCGACCTCCATTCGGCCATGTATATATTTTCGTTACCACTATTGAAACGCCACTAGGTTTAAAATGTGTCAACCACTAAAATAAAACTGTAACAAGTTCTCTCCATTCGATTCATTTTACACTACCCCAACGAAGTGTGCAAATTAAACTAAAAATGGAATGAATGCTATAGTCTATATACTATATTACTATTCTATTCGTTATTCCAATCCAGAGAGAAGGTTCACTCGCTATGCTTTCTCGTGAAAACCGGGTTCTGAACTAAAACTGTTAATTCCAATCGTTATTCCATTTGAGAAGAGAGATGGCTCGTCGTTATGCTTTTCTCGTGAAAAACGGTTTCTGATTATAAGTTGTTGCAATGCGGAGTTATTGCTGTCACACTCTTAAAATGTGCTAAATGTGCTATAGTGAACAACAAGCAAACAAGCAAGAGTCGTTAAGAAAAAAAACCTTCTATTACCGTTCATCTGACATTTAAGAAAAGTGACAAGAAAGTAAAATATATTTCTCAGAAGACAACCCATCGCACAAGAAGAAAATCACAAATTACAGAAACAGTGGAATATTCACACTAAATGTTCAAGACAAGTAACTCCAATTTCACACGATTATCTTCTATTTTCACGATCCAACTTCAATGGGATCCATTAGGATTGATTCCAAAATCCAACTCAATCCCCGTCCACTCCTCTTGTAAACACTTCACTAAGGATTGGATTCGTTCAATCCACTCCCACAAAATGCGGGAGCGAGTCGAAAGTCGGATTCAGTCGCAGCATGAATCTCTTCTTGTAAATTGTAAACAGAATCGAACATGGCGGGATTAGAAGATTGGAAAGTCAAATACTGTGTGCCCGAAATCAATCATGCAGAGGGATCTTATGTAAACGCAAATTGGGAACAGTCTTCAATTCTTTTCAAACTTATTCATCCCATGTAAACGTAAAATTATTATTTACGTTATGTAGATAGTCGTAGTGTTTCTATATTCTTACACGGTTATCAATTTAAGACATAACTTGAACGGTATGTATATACAGATTTTGCGGAGCACGAATCACAAGTTGTAGCACAATTTACAATATTACATCTCTTGAAAGCTTATAGCCGATCGCGGTGGCTCATTCGGTTGGGACGCAGATCCTAAGCGTGTGGCACCTACAGCGGCGTGTGTTCGAATCCAGCAAGGCATATAGGTTTGCTGTAATCAGGGCCTATATTAAGACATCTTCAGAACAACCCATCGAACAAATATTAGGATAATCACGTCATAACATTTACAGGTGAAAATGCACGTGACCAAACCCCCTACCCAATCCCAAAGTAAGCGGGAACGGGAATGTTTGAAGGGAAGGGCTTGTTGGGGGTGGGTGGCTAGTAGGCAGGCAGACGGAATAACGAAACTGGAGTTTGGTTCGGTGGGCGGTTGGGGGGGGGGGGGGGGGGGTCAACGTTTTTAAAGGAATAATTTAAAGAAACCAAGCAAGAAATCTATGACACATTTTATCAAAGTCCTTGTCCTAGATCAAAACAAGCCACCGTTCACCGCTGCCTCATTGTTTCTCAACCAAACTTAGACAGTACTGAGGGAGACAAATAAGTCGCACAAACATTAAATTCACTAAATTCTAAAACATTTGCCACGTCAGATTTTTAGAACAACCCAAACAAGTAAGAATATCCCACTAATATAGGCCCTGGCTGTAATTGTCCTACATCTTCATAGAACCCCTCATCGTCTTGAATAACAACTGTTATAATAGAGACGAAACGCAACAAAAATCATCATCTTCAAAACTTCCTAAAAGTAAAGTTAAATTATTATCAAAATACTGATCGCTAGTTGGCCTCGAGTCACTATGTAGTCCATGGCGAACGCATCGGTAAAGTTGTTTCGGGACAAGTATACCACTCAGTGGTTAACTAGAGCTTGAGATTATCGGTTTGAGTTATACAAATTTGCTGGAAATTATTGTCATTATGAAAGAAAATCGTGTGTTTAGAAGAGGCAATAGTATAAATAAACCTAGTTAATAATGGAGTACTTCGCCGTGAGGCCAACAGAGCGTTTTAAAGCTCGGGCTGCAGCTCGGCACGGCCCGGGCCAAAATGTTTTAGGCCAAGGGGGGGGGGGGGGGGGGGATAATGGAGTATGGACACATATTTGAGTCTTCGAGATTTTCACTTATTTAGAGAAAGTGATTTTGTTGTTGGTAAAGAAAATTGTAAGGCCTAGGCCTAGATAACTTACGAATCATCAACATTTGATAGTACCGAACTTTCAAGTCATGAGGTGACGTCAGAACCGTGCCATACCGAGCCGCAGCGCTCTGTTCGTCGCGCAACGAACTGTACTAAAAAGCGCAAACGATTTTTCCTATTGAAAGGCCGATCTATGCTATACCTTGTTTTTCAATGGGATATAACTGCAAGCTACTCATTCTTGGCAATGCAAGTTCTATACAAATGAACGTCAGTAACGACATTGCAAAAAGCAGTCTACCACAACACTGTGCTCTATAATGATGGTGTGACTTTCACAAAACTGTCGTATACATAACCAGGCAATACATGAGCCCTACAAAATAAATCAGAAGCAATTTGCGTTAATTAAATGCTTACAAAATGATACCATAATAATGATATTAAAAAACAGTGTGGGAAGATGTCTACTCCTCAATAGGTCAATTAAATCTGCACGTTGATGTGAAGGTAATTAGGTATATCAATCAATATAAATACTTCCTGACGTGAAATGTGATTGCATCGAAGAAATCTTCTAAGACTAAAAAAACCTTGGATTTGTAAAGAAAAGATATCATATTTCTACAAATACGAATAAGGGCTAAAAGTCGTCATTGAGATGAGGTAGTCCTATAAATAAGTTTCTTAGAGTATAGATGAATGATGAATTTATCTTTATAGCAGTTTCATTGAATGGCTTTTAGCAAACAGTTTTTTTCCTAATGGAAAATGTGCATAGTTTGACCCCAAAGAATGGAACGCGCACAAATCACAATATTCCGTTAGGGGTAAGTGTTTTCTGCTCTCAGGAAAAACGGTATACGTCTGAAATTTGTCATGGTTATAGTAGAAATATAAACAAAGGTTTCCATCTGAATCAATTTTGATTAAAAAGTGGCATCATTTTTTTAAAATCCTGAAAAAGCTGTTTTTTTTTTTGGTATTTAAAAAATTCGTAAAATGTAATAACCGTAATTATTTTACTAGTAAGTGTGTGATATTTATTTTTAAATACATACGCGTGGCTGGCCTTTACTTGGCCTCCTTAGCTTAGATTATATGCAAAACTGTATAGATGTATATGTGATGATGACGCCAAACAGCTAATACTAAAATGACTTTCCAGCCAGAGCGCATGGCTAAAATATATAGTGGTTTCAGTTCAGTGTCAGTTCAATCAACACGCATGTAAAAGTGATTGACAGCAGCGTCGATTATCGCCTATGGTATTGCGCAATTGCGTTATATACGTGGGATTAACTCATGGGGTTACCCACCGGTTCAATACCGGTCACCGGCAATATTGACTGAAGGTTTAGTGCGCATCCTTACACCCAGACACTATCTAAAATTAATATAAACCAACATTCATGTAATATCGCCGCAGATATCATCAAGCGTTCACAAATCTATGTTCTCATACTAATCTCAACCTCTGTCCACTACACCAATAACTTGAAGGCAAAAACGCACATTCAGTATTATTCATAACAATGCGTGTGTACACAATCATAACTGTGTATAAAGCCCCAACCACAATTGTCGGCATCGTGATCGAAATCGTAATCCGGAAATCGTTAAAGAGTTTACTTGCATGGTTCTGATGGCATTGTGCATAACTAAATCGTAATGTCGTGATGATTTAGCATGACAAAATGTAAGATTGCGATCCCGATCCCGATTACGATGACGATGCTGACAATTGTGGTTAGGGCTTAACTCTCATTTGAACCGCATTCGTTTTACACCGACTTCATCAAGCATAGACAAAATCAAAATGGTTGGACATCATCCTATCATACCACCTTATACTTAACCTATAGATGAACGTATTCATTTGGGTAAAAATGGTATTTTGTATCGAAGCGCTTTGGATGAAATTAATTAATTAGAAACAGAACATATCGTGCCTCTCACATATTCACAATGAAAAGTGTATAGCTGTAGTATAGTTAAATGTAAACGTTAAAAGTACCACTTGTATATAATGTCAACAACGATAGAGGTGGCTCAGCGGTAAGACGCGATACTCTAATTCGGGAGGTCGCCGGTTCGATTCCGGCCACCGGCAGTTCTGACTGAAGGTTTTTCCGAGGTTTTCATCAGTCGTAAAGGCGAATGCTGTGGACTGAGTCATACTATCAGCCCTCGGACATTCCTTCCCAAATATCCCAACTCCCTAATATACCTAGTTAGTCACCTGAAGAGGGGCAAATCAAGTAAAGCTAGTGTGCACCCTAACAGGGAATCCTACGAAAAAAATATATTATTATAGTGTCAACTGCCAACTTTAACACACAATTGCTTTAGCAGTAATTGCAACCTGCAATTTTTGTCACTAGTAATCTAGTAATGGGGTAGGTGAAAAGGTCCAATGCAATGAAAACAATGCCCTGCCCCGCAGGAAATTTTATGAAAATTCTATTTGGGTAAACCTGATGGATGAGTAAGTAACAAAATCAGACGTGATATTGTCTAAACAAATATGCACAAAACAGCATAATTACAGAGTAAGGATGTTTCCGTCATGTCTTTGATTTACTTTTGTCACCCAGTGTTCACAAGATGGTGCATGAGACAACACAATATTAGTCATCAGTCTACACCACAGATTTGCGTCACCTTTCGTAGGGTTATTCATGGAAACCACAGTGATTACCTTATCCTCTGACTAATCAATCCCCCATGTGGAGTTAGGAGACGCATAGCCCAATCAAACCTCATGGCGATGACTATTCGTACGTCTGTACCACCCACATTTACTGTCAGTCGGTCTTACATGGTCCTCTGCGTGCGGTCTTCAACGTGGTCGGGTTATCGCGTCAGGTTATTGGAAGACAAGGAAAACCTCATACCAGGATAATAATCATTTTAGTCCCAATGGCGTTTTTGCGAAGATCGCTGGTTTGATTTCACTAACAATAGGCCTACTAAGCCGAGGTTTCCTCAGTTATACGGTATGAAATACCTTTTCTAGTATCGTAATTAATTAGTAGTGTGATCGAGTTATATTATAAATCTTTCTTTGGGACCGGGGGGGGGGGGGGGGGGGGAAGGCTCGTTTTCATCTGTAATATTGTTGATAATATGAGTATACATTATTTGGAATTAAGTTTTTACTAATTGTATTAATCTAACATATTGTTACTAGTTTTGGTTTGTTTAGCAGTAACTAATGCAACGATGTTATTTTATTAACAAGTTTCAAACATTTAAAACACAATTTGTAAAAACTTGCAGGTTGATCCACATCTATTGACTAAATTATGCCGGTCTTTAATTTGCACTCACGACTGAACGCATATTTCTATCTCTAGATTTACTGCACAAGATCCATGATCTGTGAGGATAATTCATTGAAACTAGACGTAACGTTAGCCGTATGCTCGGGCTCGCGTTGTATCACACGCGTAAAAGTATAGCGCTCTGCTCAACTTACAATATGGCCGCCATTCAGCTCACGCACGTTGCGTCGTCTGGGGCTACAGAAAAAAGCGTTAAATAAGAAAAAAAAAAAAAATTCACATTTAGAGTCTACCCACTCAGTAACTAAACTGATTTGCAGTGGGGGACTTTAATTGAAAGCGACTAAACCAACCCTGTAGGCTCCGAACTCTATCGGCGAGTGAGCGATATGAAATATATATATGAATATATGTATATGCACGGTCATATCCTGATTTGAAGATTGTTCAAGTTTGCACTTTAGTTATATTTACACATTTTGCGCAAAATAAGAAAAACAAAAATTGCATTGCACTGTCGTATTATTTATTATGTTTGGCAAGAAACCGAAAATCGAGATTTGTGATAAGTCAAAATCCGAACTGAGAATCATTATTGGAAATCTCGCGTACAGTAAAAGAAAGAAATAATATTCTTGTTTTGGTTTAAGGTTCCGGGCATCGTTACGGAAAAGTTGCCGTGATAAAGTTGTTGCAATCCATGATTGAAATAATTTTTTTTATATCGGTCATGGTATTTTTTTCTTTTGGCCGAACCACACCCGAAAAAAATTGTAACAAAGGTACAAGTAACTCATAGGATTAATAAAACACGGTTCGAATCAAACAGCTGTTATTTATGATTTTTTCGAACTAGGAACCGTTACCGAATCGTAAACCAATATTATCTCATTTCAGCTTTGGTTTAGTTCTTCCTTCGCCTATCGATTTTATTTTTCAAATTCATATATTTGGCCCAAAAGGTAAAAAACCAATTAAATAATCTTAAGCATATGCATCATATGCAAAAATTATAAATTGCACTGCATTGAAGAATTTACCTGTTTCAAACTGAAAAGCAAACGTTTGAAACCCCAATACTAATAATTTCGATCCGACATCCATGATGTAACTCTACCAACATTAAAGCTCGGGCAATCATCCCTTATAACCACCCCCTTCCCCTTTCAATTCGTAATCTTCTTATTTCAAAGCCAGCTGCTCACTTAAGAAATATCTCCATTGATGTTGAATACTCGTATCATGGTAAAGACAGAAAGAATAAGTTTGCAATTTAGAAATGGACTAGTAGCAAATATCAGAGAGATATCTTATACTTGAACAGTCAACTCGACATAACTTTATATTCTAGCAAAAGTGTTACCTCTGCCTTCATCAGTTTTATTTGCATTGTGTATTGTCTCTTACGGATGGCCAAACAATAGGGCAACCACAACTGATGTCATTTTCTCCTTTACTCTTCCCCTCGCATGCCCAGAAGTTTACTGCCTGGTGGAGAAGCCCACGATAACACGCATTGATGCGCGTATACAACACATCTACACTTATCCCGATATAGTTGTTATTTTATTCATTTTTAAGGTAAAGTTTAAATGAAATAATATTTAGTAAGCATATCAACGTTTCATTAATGATTCTTTCAAAAGTATCGACATCAGCAAGTTTGATGAAATACATGATTTTTTTTCGTATAGGACTACCCGTTATAGGGTGCACACCAACTTAACTTGATGTGCCCCTCTGCAGGTGACTAACTAGATTAGTAGGGTGTTTGGATAGCTGGGAAGGAATGTCCGAGGTCTATTAGTAGGACTCAGTCGCAGCATTTGCCTTTACGACTGATGAAAACCTCTGAAACATTGTTCAGTCAGGACTGCCGGTGGCCGGAATCGAACCGGCGACCTCCCAAATTAGAGTATCGCGTCTTACCGCTGAGCCACCTCTATCGGTTACATTCATCGCATCGAAGGGTTTTCTGAGGCTTATATCCGATTCAATTCTCAAGCGACAAGACTTGAGCCATACATTGGGCGTTTCTTCTGAACAGTCCCCACACCCTATGTAGATCGGAACCTTCTATAGTGTTAATAAGTCACATGAATAAGGACACTCAGCAGGTAAGCAGATGTGTAACATACAATTTCAGGCAGGCTCAGCAAAAAATATGAAAATGATTATATAGAAAAGAAATCGATGAACGGAGTTATACGGGCACTTTATAAGGGTTTCCACTGTTACAAATACAAAAGATTCAGCTTCCATACACACGTGCTGTATATTCAATACACCTTTGATAGTCGTCTTGATTACCCTCTTTGCACTAATGTCTGCTACTGAAAAATCAATTCAATCGTATCTGTAATTTAGATTTACATCCCTTAATATTATATTGAGACAGTTAAGAAATCATGAAAACAGTAACTACATCTATATAAATCTCCACTTTGCGGATAAAGACGAGATAACGGTTATCAGAGGTAACGGACTAATTCACTTCGAGGTGTCAAAGGCTCAATACCCACTACCGGGATTCTGAGTGAAGGTTTTTCGCAATGTTTTACTCAGCCATAATTGTAATGTTTATGTATAGCAACTATTTACTGCTTTGGCCAAACAGTTATACACATACATTTTTTTTTTTTTTTATTATTATCTGACAAAGCAATTGTATTGTATTGCAGATATATGTATTGTATGTGTTTTGTTATTGTTAATGTTGTTATTTGTTTTGTTTGGTGGTCACGCCTATTGGCATAAAATGCTGTAGTGTCCATGTACTGTAATCTGTAAATAATCTGTAAATGTAAATGATGTGTCACACACAGAAACTTATTGCACGGAATATAAATATAAAACGGTCCTCGGTCTGAGGAAGGAGTAGGAACGGTACTCCGAAAATTCACCGTTTTTTTTTTAAGTTATTGACATTGGTAGGCCTACCTGTATTTGTGTGTGTATTTTTAATATGTAAATGATTATAAATGTGATATTTACGTTACTTATATTTATACCTTACATGTGTGTAAAATAAAATAATCAAAGCTGACATATCACGCAGAAAATCGACCTCCCAAGCCCTGACACCCATATTACGCCAGTGGGGATCGCCCTGAATAACCCCCGGTTTAGCCCGCGTTTCAAGTGAGTGGGCGTCAATAGAGACGAACAATTGATTATCTGTCTCCATCCATTCCGTATCCAACCATGCACGTCTGTCAAGCCTGGGAACACGGGGATACTGATCTATCAGGTCACTGGCTTACAAACATTACTTGGTAGTCGCTTTGCCTTGGATGGTTGTGTAATGATAATAATAATAATAATAATAATAATAATAATAATAATAATAATAATAATAATCACAATAATAATAATTTATTATTATTATTATTATTATTATTATTATTATTATTATTATTATTATTATTATTATTGTTATTATTGTAATTATTATTATTGTTATAATTATTATTATTATTATTATTTTTATTATTATTATTTTATTGAATGTATCACAATCATACAATCTCGGTCAAAACCGGCGTTAACATGTTATACGGACGTAATGTCAAGTATTTCCATTAGTCTACCTTATTTAACTTCACTAATCACATGTCACTAGTTTAAACAGTCATCAATCTCGGTCAAAGCCGGTGTTTACATGTTATACGGACAATACAGATGTAATGTCAAGTATTTCCATGAGGTACCTTGTTCAACTTCAGTCGTTATACTGTCATATTAGTACTTGTTCATAGTATACACTGCATAATGATATGATCTTATTATTATTATTATTATTATTATTATTATTATTATTATTATTATTATTATTATTATTATTATTATTATTATTATTATTATTATTATTATTATTATTATTATTATTATTATTATTATTATTATTATTATTATTATTATTATTATTATTATTATTATTATTATTATTATTATTATTATTATTATTATTATTATTATTATTATTATTATTATTATTATTATTATTATTATTATTATTATTATTATTATTATTATTATTATTATTATTATTATTATTATTATTACTATTATTATTATCATATTAACAATAAATGCAATTATGCTAGGATAGGTACAACAAATTTGGCCACGACCGTACATATATTTATATTATCATCTACAATTTATTTTGGAAAAAATAAATTGTAGATGATGATATATTTAATTAGGTTTTAAGTATAGAGTTTAATAGGACAAGCACATGGAAATACTTGATATATATGCCCGTAAAACATGTTCACACCGGCTTCGACGGAGTATGTATTTCAATACAACAATAAAATGATAATAACAAATGCCCATTCATTTATTGTTACTGAAGATACAGGAAATAGCTGTAACAATACATACGTTGAAAAAACTAAAGATCAAATGCACATATTAGTATAATGTAATAGCTAGAGTGTCACTATATATAGATATACCGGTAGTAAAAGTTAATTCAAAACACAGTTGCCAATAAATCATCCATCCAACAATGCATCACAGTTTCACTCCAATGCGGGTTATTCGTTCCACTCGGAGGTCAACATCCTATAGCCTCTTAACAGGTGTGAGATACCGCGTAGAGACATCCTAGCCTCTTAACAGGTGTCAGATACCGCGTAGAGACATCCTAGCCTCTTAACAGGTGTGAGATACCGCGTAGAGACATCCTAGCCTCTTAACAGGTGTCAGATACCGCGTAGAGACATCCTAGCCTCTTAACAGGTGTGAGATACCGCGTAGAGACATCCTAGCCTCTTAGCAGGTGTGAGATACCGCGTAGAGACATCCTAGCCTCTTAACAGGTGTCAGATACCGCGTAGAGACATCCTAGCCTCTTAACAGGTGTCAGATACCGCGTAGAGACATCCTAGCTTCTTAACAGGTGTCAGATACCGCGTAGAGACATCCTAGCCTCTTAGCAGGTGTGAGATACCGCGTAGAGACATCCTAGCCTCTTAGCAGGTGTGAGATACCGCGTAGAGACATCCTAGCCTCTTAGCAGGTGTGAGATACCGCGTAGAGACATCCTAGCCTCTTAGCAGGTGTGAGATACCGCGTAGAGACATCCTAGCCTCTTAACAGGTGTCAGATACCGCGTAGAGACATCCTAGCCTCTTAGCAGGTGTGAGATACCGCGTAGAGACATCCTAGCCTCTTAACAGGTGTCAGATACCGCGTAGAGACATCCTAGCCTCTTAACAGGTGTCAGATACCGCGTAGAGACATCCTAGCTTCTTAACAGGTGTCAGATACCGCGTAGAGACATCCTAGCCTCTTAACAGGTGTCAGATACCGCGTAGAGACATCCTAGCCTCTTAACAGGTGTGAGATACCGCGTAGAGACAGCTAGCCTCTTAACAGGTGTGAGATACCGCGTAGAGACATCCTAGCCTCTTAACAGGTGTGAGATACCGCGTAGAGACATCCTAGCCTCTTAACAGGTGTGAGATACCGCGTAGAGACAGCTAGCCTCTTAACAGGTGTGAGATACCGCGTAGAGACATCCTAGCCTCTTAACAGGTGTGAGATACCGCGTAGAGACATCCTAGCCTCTTAACAGGTGTCAGATACCGCGTAGAGACATCCTAGCCTCTTAACAGGTGTCAGATACCGCGTAGAGACATCCTAGCCTCTTAACAGGTGTGAGATACCGCGTAGAGACATCCTAGCCTCTTAACAGGTGTGAGATATCGCGTAGAGACATCCTAGCCTCTTAACAGGTGTGAGATACCGCGTAGAGACATCCTAGCCTCTTAACAGGTGTGAGATACCGCGTAGAGACATCCTAGCCTCTTAACAGGTGTCAGATACCGCGTAGAGACATCCTAGCCTCTTAACAGGTATCAGATACCTCGTAGAGACATCCTAGCCTCTTAACAGGTATCAGATACCGCGTAGAGACATCCTAGCCTCTTAACAGGTGTCAGATACCGCGTAGAGACATCCTAGCCTCTTGACAGGTGTGAGATACCGCGTAGAGACATCCTAGCCTCTTAACAGGTGTGAGATACCGCGTAGAGACATCCTAGCCTCTTAACAGGTGTCAGATACCGCGTAGAGACATCCTAGCCTCTTAACAGGTGTGAGATACCGCGTAGAGACATCCTAGCCTCTTAACAGGTGTGAGATACCGCGTAGAGACATCCTAGCCTCTTAACAGGTGTCAGATACCGCGTAGAGACATCCTAGCCTCTTAACAGGTGTGAGATACCGCGTAGAGACATCCTAGCCTCTTAACAGGTGTGAGATACCGCGTAGAGACATCCTAGCCTCTTAACAGGTGTCAGATACCGCGTAGAGACATCCTAGCCTCTTAACAGGTGTGAGATACCGCGTAGAGACATCCTAGCCTCTTGACAGGTGTGAGATACCGCGTAGAGACATCCTAGCCTCTTAACAGGTGTGAGATACCGCGTAGAGACATCCTAGCCTCTTAACAGGTGTCAGATACCGCGTAGAGACATCCTATTCTCTTGAAAGGTGTGAGATACCGCGTAGAGACATCCTAGCCTCTTAACAGGTGTCAGATACCGCGTAGAGACATCCTAGCCTCTTAACAGGTGTGAGATACCGCGTAGAGACATCCTAGCCTCTTAACAGGTGTCAGATACCGCGTAGAGACATCCTAGCCTCTTAACAGGTGTGAGATACCGCGTAGAGACATCCTAGCCTCTTAACAGGTGTGAGATACCGCGTAGAGACATCCTAGCCTCTTAACAGGTGTCAGATACCGCGTAGAGACATCCTAGCCTCTTAACAGGTGTCAGATACCGCGTAGAGACATCCTAGCCTCTTAACAGGTGTGAGATACCACGTAGAGACATCCTAGCCTCTTAACAGGTGTCAGATACCGCGTAGAGACATCCTAGCCTCTTAACAGGTGTGAGATACCGCGTAGAGACATCCTAGCCTCTTAACAGGTGTGAGATACCGCGTAGAGACATCCTAGCCTCTTAACAGGTGTGAGATACCACGTAGAGACATCCTAGCCTCTTAACAGGTGTGAGATACCGCGTAGAGACATCCTAGCCTCTTAACAGGTGTGAGATACCGCGTAGAGACATCCTAGCCTCTTAACAGGTGTCAGATACCGCGTAGAGACATCCTAGCCTCTTAACAGGTGTGAGATACCGCGTAGAGACATCCTAGCCTCTTAACAGGTGTGAGATACCGCGTAGAGACATCCTAGCCTCTTAACAGGTGTGAGATACCGCGTAGAGACATCCTAGCCTCTTAACAGGTGTCAGATACCGCGTAGAGACATCCTATTCTCTTGAAAGGTGTGAGATACCGCGTAGAGACATCCTAGCCTCTTAACAGGTGTGAGATACCGCGTAGAGACATCCTAGCCTCTTAACAGGTGTGAGATACCGCGTAGAGACATCCTAGCCTCTTAACAGGTGTCAGATACCGCGTAGAGACATCCTAGCCTCTTAACAGGTGTCAGATACCGCGTAGAGACATCCTAGCCTCTTAACAGGTGTCAGATACCGCGTAGAGACATCCTAGCCTCTTAACAGGTGTGAGATACCGCGTAGAGACATCCTAGCCTCTTAACAGGTGTCAGATACCGCGTAGAGACATCCTAGCCTCTTAACAGGTATCAGATACCTCGTAGAGACATCCTAGCCTCTTAACAGGTGTCAGATACCGCGTAGAGACATCCTAGCCTCTTAACAGGTGTCAGATACCGCGTAGAGACATCCTAGCCTCTTAACAGGTGTCAGATACCGCGTAGAGACATCCTGGCCTCTTAACAGGTGTGAAATACCGCGTAGAGACATCCTAGCCTCTTGACAGGTGTGAGATACCGCGTAGAGACATCCTAGCCTCTTAACAGGTGTGAAATACTGCGTATATAGAGACATCCCAGATAATTATTTCAAAATACATTAACAAATATTGCACATGCACACGTGTTGTGCTCATGAAATACTGATGTGCAATCGTACGCATGCCACATTGCATCAATGAAGGAATCCCAGCATTCGCCTTTACGACTGAGGAAAACCTCCGAAAAAACCTTCAGTCAGGACTACCGGTCGCCGGTTTCGATTCCGGCCACGGTAGTCCTGACTAAAGGTTTTTTCCGCGGTTTGCCTCAGTCGTAAAGGCGAATGCTGGGATTGACTCCTTCTAGTAGCCCTCGGACATTCCTTCCCAACTATCCAAACACCCTAATAACCTTGTTAGTCACCTGAAGAGGGGCACATCAGGTAAATCTGGTGTGCACCCTATAACGGGTATTCCTACGAAAAATTATTTTTATGTATCGATTGTTTACTTGTTTACATTTAGCGGCCATGTAAACAAACGGCCTATTTCTAGTCGTTCGTGCTGGGAAGTATTCAGTTCCATGGACGTGAATACACTATCACTACACTTTATAGTTCACAGATTTGTGACATGATTCCTCACCCAAGGTCTGCTTCTCCGTGATATGATCCATCCTAACTCGTTGTGAACAACTACGTCACCTAGTCCACCGCCCAGCAGCAGAATCATATGGTACTAAAGAGGGACATCCGACATTCCTTACTGCACGAGTGAGCTATTCATAGTTCCCACGTGACGTCACAGCGGCCATGATTGCGAGTTGCGACACCATTGATGACGACCAATCCTAGATCTTTGGAAAATGCTATTCGAAATAAATAAACCGAATTTAGAATTTTAAAAGTAAACATAAGTAACAAAAAGATTAAAAACTACCGCACATACTGATTTTATTTAAAAAACAGGCTGAATTTTAAAGAAATAAGAATGTCTGTGTTCTACCACAACAGGCTTCAATTGTTTCTCCATGGCAAGGTCAAAGTTTGATCAAAAATGTGGCCGCCACGCGCACAGATGTGACGTACGTGCAACCTATGAATAGTAACTTTATAGCCAGGCGATAATGATTGTTGTTGCTTTACGTCTCGGTGATTGCAGTAATGCTTTTCGAGACGATGAGGGGTGATGATGAAGATGACGGACAATTGTCAATTACCAAAAAGAACACAATATGCCTTATGCGGGATTCGAACCTACGCTTAGCATCTGCGGTTCTGCGCCCCAACCGCATGAGCCACCGCTGACGGCTAAGAATAATAAGGGGGAAGGGGAGAGAAGGGGAGGGATTTTCAAGAAGGCAAGACGAATGTAATGCAAGGCACAGGCAAAGAAAGGCTTCAGCCAAGCACGAAAGAGCACGAGAAGAGACAAGAGGGTTGACGGAAAGAGAGCAGTGAAGAGTGAAATGATAGAGAAAAAGAAAAGGAGAATGCATGGAAAGTAGAGCTAAAATGGCAATTGTGGAGAGAAAGAATGAATTGTGAGAGAGCAAGCGACATATGGTGTATTTAGTGTAAGAGTACATTTTAATACAAACAATTGGAATTCATCCCCCACCCCCCTCTGCCTCTCTCGCTCAACGTATAACAATCATCTGCACCAAGCGTTTCTTTACTAAAAACTAGGATAACGCTCTGTTTGACGCGTTGATAAGCGAGCGCGTCCATATTTACGAACGTTCTGGCGAAAAGATCTCAAAGCTAATAAAAACAACAATTAACAACAATTCAAGAATGTGCATTTCAAAATTTTTTCTAATTTCCATAGCTATTATACTTCCCGATATTGTTGAATGCAGTGTAATGTGCGTTGCTAAGAATTTCGTTGCCATTCTGTCTAGTGTTTTCGCCGCGGTCCGCGACCGTTACTAACAGTTATTGAGTGTAACTTTGTAACTTTTCGAACGATTTTGCCTCAAAACTATACACCTTCAATCCACATCGAGGCTTGTGGATGGTCTAAATTTCAAGTTGATCGGACTTTCGGTTCGACCGCTATCGACAGACATAAAAACAAAACAAAAAACAAACAGAATGAAGTGCCATAAGAGTCTAGTACGAAAAAAATAAAAAAACAGAACGAAGTGCCATAAGAGTCTCGTGGAGACGCTCGCTTCGCTCGCTTAATTAACAATACCCCGTAGTCACAGTTACCTATACGGTACATCTGTGTGGTGAAAAATCTTCATACTAATATACATCATACATTCACAGTTTTAAATTTGTATTCAATATTTGTCAGTGAGTTTTTCACTTCTTTGACAAAGTTACATAAAGTAAACATAAATATCATAACATGTTTCATATGGTGAGTTGTTGTGGTTGTGTATACAGAATACAAATAAATTATGATGAACTTAATATCGCTATCGCCTGGTTTTTACAACACATGAGCACTTATTTACACTCACACACACACACAATAAAGTAACTCTTCACAGTTAATATTTATACATTTATTTACAGGCATATCTATCTCTTGGCTTGTAATAGGAGAATGTGGCCAATTATATAACGCCGTCTCATTTGAAATGTGCTTGTTCAAATGCATAATTTATTATATAAGCTTTCACAATCCGTACACTCTAAAATTCATTAACTGTTGAGTGTTGATATTGCTGCTGAACACAGACATACGGACTTTCTATGCTGCTGCTTTATAATTTAAATATGGAAAACTCAATATTGTGGGAGTGCTTGCCTTTCCAATGTCTTAACATTGCATTAGATTAGAGAATCGTGGCTGTGCGTGTTTTAACCCGCCTTCGAACTGAAGCCATACGCTCAACGCTTAGCATATCTCAGACGGTTCTCATACACGAGTATTAAGCGGCCTACTTTCGGCCCGATTTCTAGTGTTGTACATGAGAGTTGAAGTGAGGGTAGAAGTTTTGCACGGGCTCTGGCCTGAGTCTGGGCCTATAATAACGAACTCTCTTTTGAGTATTTATACAAATTAATCTGTGTAACATATACATATACTGCGTGGTTCGTCATAGTATATGAAAAGTCTATGGTTCAATTCCCGAATCGGGCTGGGGTTTTAACTTTGCACCTGTCATAGCAACGATCCTCATGATAAATGGTATAATGACCCCCGCTAAAAATTAGATCTTGTAACTGAGTAGATAGGCAATAAGTACAAATGTTATTTCTTTATATACTGTATAGTTTATCATGGAGAAATCCATTACCTGTAATTACTAGACAGTTTTCCTACTCATGAATACATTATTAACTTATTGAACATTAAAATACACAATATAAATATGAACGCCGTAAATTGTGAGTAGGCCCTGTGGATGTACGCGAATATATCTACCTAACACCTCCTATGACACTTTGCGAAGAAAGAAAGGTTAGGTTATTAGGAGAATATTTTTTTTGAGACCACCCCGGGACCCCACCCCACCAATTTGTCTTCACAGCGTGTCACGTGATCTTAAAAAGTATTTTTTTAGTCATCCACCCCCTAACCCTCTCTCCATCTGACCTGTAATGATGGTTCGTATGGTAACCAGCTAAGCGATTAAACCTTTGGTGAAATGATTGGTTCATCTTATGGCTGAGGAAAGTCTCGATCAATCATCAGTCAGGATGCCGGTGGTGGCAATCGAACCCATGTCGTGTCTATGTCTAAAGAGTCTGCTGAGCCACCTCTATTATCTATATTGCTCAAGTTTATTTAGGGACCAGCGGGGTAAGTTACTCGTTAATGCAAATGCCCCCCGCTACCGTCTATTGGTGCTGGGGTAGGGTAGAGGGGGGAGGGAGATGGGGGGAGGAGGAATTAGTCCATCGTTATAGCTACAGTCAAGAAGATAATAGCCCCGTTTACATGGTAGGAGTAATACTGGGATTGGGCTGAAATACAACTGAACTCAATTCTCAACTGCGTTTACATGTCATACTCTTATGATTCAATCATTGTTCACTTCCAACTGAGCCTTCTGTGGTTGATAACTGTTACAGGACCCAGAATTTGTCGTTGAAATAACGGCCATGCTCAACAGTGTTTGCATTACATTACAAGACTCATCTGGGATTGAATTGAATCTACTTTAAACTCGCTACCGCATTTTGTGGGAGTTGATGGAACGCATCCGATCCTCTTCGGGAAGTGTTTACATGAGTGGAATTGGCTCCAAACCCCAACTCGATCCCGGCTCAATCCTCCATGTAAGCTGTGCTAGTGTTTTTGTTTTTGACAAGGGTCCAGGAGTAGAACGATTATAAAGTCTACTTGTGAGCTAATTGTGCATGTGGGCATTGATAGCGTAACTAGTGATGGTGGTAAGCTGAGAGCTACTGGTATATATGCTGGTGTCTGTCAATAGAGGGATGTGCCATGCGATGGATGTACAAGTGTGATTGATCCATTCATTGTACGGCAGCTACAAGGGTGCAAGACTGATCGCAAGAACGACGGAGCAATTAGTGTATTGAACGTTTTTGCCTGGGATGGGAAGGGATAATATGGTAAAGTGTTGATTGATCTAGTCAGAAATTTGACAGCCAAACACGTGGAGTGAAGATTAAGACAGATTGATAGATCGGCGAAAAATTATGGTGGTTCCAGAAGCATTTTTCTTTTTTAAACTTGTGTAGTTTGAGTCTTAAAATAAAAGAATCATAAAAAATAAAATGAATTCATATTTTGGGCAACGAATACCCTCAATATTACGTTTTATACATTCACGTTACAAAAACTCTTCATATTAGCGAGCAAGACCAAAGTATGAACATTCACTTTTGTATAATGCTTGAAAACATCTTTGTTTATCCGATCTGTTTGAAAAATGGTATCCTCAACAGTGTTTGCTACATTCATATTTTATTGAAAAAAACGCTGCTGGAATAGCCTAAAAAGTTAAAACCGCGCGAAATTAGAGTTGCAGTCGTACTAGATAGGGAGTCCCGCAATAAGTTAGGTTTTTCAAGGCCACTTCCGTTTATGTGGTCGCGGTAGGGTAGGGGTAAATGACAGAAGGCACCAGCTGACAGTGGTAAAACTCAATAACCTACCCTTACCTGCGAGCGGAATTATACATTCGGATACACATAATTACAGTAATAAGTCTGAATACTTCAATTCAGCACACGACAATATCCGGTCTTATGAAAAACTTCACCTCAATTCAATTTTGTTTCGAATGAATATAAATGGGATTTATAGTTATTAATACTTAATTGTTCTGTTAATTACTAATATTTAGAAGGGCTCGAGCTCCTGCCGGTTTTGAGTAATTGTGTAATTTTATGTCATAATATGTCGGCGACTGTATCAGATTGAATGCCACTAAAATATAAAGGAAGGCGCTTTCTTTTTTATCAGTCGCCACCGCAAGGCACAATCCAAAGAGACTGCAAGATGGCGATTTCTAGTTTCACAGCTACAAAGACTATTTCCAAGGATCTACGTGAATCAGAATGCAATATTATGATGTCAGGTCTAAACATCTAGCAACTTTGCTATAGATAATGGATATCTCTATGATGAACATATATGAAAAAAGAAAATTCAAGTCTGGAAGCCGCTACTGGATGCGCAATGGCATACTTGGTACATGCAACGTAAATAGTCGCGTACCTAACTCAGATTCTTATCTACTGTCACTTTCACGCACGCTGATTCCATCAAAATCAACATATTCCTGGCGTTCTTTCACACATTCGTATTCATAGTTCCCACGTGACGTCACAGCGGCCATGATTGCGACACAATTGTTGCGGACCAATCCTAGATCATTGGCAAATACTATTGAAATTTAATAAATAAGCCTAATTTAGAACTTAAAAAGTAAACATAAGTAATAAACAAATAAAATATTAACACACATACCAATTTAATCCCAAAAACAGACTGAATTTAAAAGAACTAAGAATTTCTGTGTTCTACCACAACAGCCTTCAATTGTTTCTCCATGGTAACGTCAAAGTTTGATCACAAAATGTGGCCGCTACGCGCAAAGATGTGACGTACGTCCAACCTATGAATAGTCTTCCGTTTAGTAGAGTGCACAAGCCCGTTTATCCACCCCCACTGTTCCACGTAAAGATGGTAGAAACTAGAGAAGTTGAAAAATTAAGTTGTATCGATGGACTCTGCTATGTCGTAAGTATGAGAATACTTACTTTCGGGCAATTTTAGATAATCCGCCCCAACTGTCCAGGGTACAGTACGAAGTGCGTCAATGCGCGCGTGCGTATTAGAGCTGAGCGCGTGTCGTGACTCACGACATTTATAGTGAGTGTGCGTGAGTGTGGACTTTAATGGAATAAGTCGTGAGTGATTGTGCAAGATACTTGACTCACGCGTGAAACGTGACACGCGTGATTGTGCGCGTCACGTTATCCATTTTGTTAACAATTGAAGATTACATCATCTTTTCTCAAAAAAATGTTTTTGAAACCGTTGGTATTAAAACAAATCTGGTAACAACTTTTCATTTATTGTCATTTGCTTCTCAGTCTCACCATGGTCATGTAAATGTAAATAACATTCATGTTAACCATCCCTGAGTTTAAGTCGTGACTCGTGCATGACTGAATATGATGTGTGATATGGCGTGAGTGTGTAAGAAATAAATTAATTTCAAGCGTGAGTGTGCGTGAGCGTGTAGCGATAATACCCGTACGTGCGTGATTAGAGAATGTTCGCTCGTGATCGTGACCTGGCGTGAGTCAAAAGTCACTCACGTGCTCACCTCTAGTGCGTATACGCCGTGTTCAACTGGTCTACCGTACCGTTTAATTGTGAATTTAAGAGGTGTATAGTCTAGTACACCTACTATACCTACACGTGTTCATCAGAATAATATACGTGTGTTAGCAGGTGCGTATAGGAACTCTAAATCAAGTGGGGGGGGGGGGGGGAGAATTGTGAGCGCGAAGCGCGAACAACTCGCGGGGTCTGGGGCGGAGTCCCAGCCACCGGAGGCCTTTCCGCCAAAGGCGAAACATTTTCTTGCTATAATAGTTATTTCTCGATTTTTAGGCTTAAATAAATACGTTTTGAGGACCTTAACCCGCCCCTTCCCTAATTACGACACTGACCTTCAAGCAACCATTCGCTTTTATTTTGTAATGCTACAAAGTGCAAACAAAGGCAGAGAAAATGTATCTTGTGACGAAAATCTTGGCTTTCTCCGGGGCGTGGGGCCCTCTGTGTTTCTGCAATTATTATATTCACTGGTGAAATATGAAGTTTTGTTGATGAATGTTTACCCGGGTATCCGTGTGGTATTGTATGTCGGGATGTGCCTAACACGCTTAATTGGGTGGGTCACAGGAAAAATGGGGGGGAATCTCCTCCCATTCACTCCCCCTCCCCCCCTTCCTACGCGCCTGTGTGTGAGACATTAATATATATCAGAGGATATCGTAAACATAGGCCTCGCTCCTATACCAGACTATCTAGTCAATCGATAGTCTTCACTTGAACTAAGAATAATACGTACGGCGTACTTACCGTCTGTCTGTCTTGCACCCTGGACTGCCAGGCCCACACAACACACACAGACGTAACAACACTGTCGCATTCCGCCTCAAACACACGACAGATTCACAACACTTACACCAACCGTATAACAAAAAACAAAACAATAATGTTTGAAGATAGTAACTTTCCCTAGAAAAACGAAGTTTAAGAGATTCAATACTGTTTGTATTGTGTGATTGATTGATTCTGTGTGTTTGTAAGCTCTAGACTTGAAATAATACGGCGGTAAAGTAAGATATCGTCTGATGAAGTCATAATAGCACAATACTCCATTCTAAAAATAGCCGTGTAGCCGTGTTTTGTTTCGGACAAACATTGAATATGCACCAATCAAAGAAAGATACGACGATGCAGTTGCCTAGCAACACATTGGTTGTCCGCCTGTGATGTCACAACCACCTCAATTGAGGCTTGTGCTATATATATATATATGCCAAGCTTATTGCAATTTCATTCATATTTGTACAATGTTGGTACCCCTGAAAGGAGTATAGTCACGGTGGCGGTGGGTAGACAAGCCAAATAGAAGGCACGGCTTGTTCTTGTTACTAATGTACTGTACCTCCATCCTACAAAATAAGACACTACCTTCCTATAGGACTAAGTATTCAAAAGATTCAATAAGCATTACTATATAACCAAACAAACAGCGGCCGTATAGAATGTCGTCAATGGTCCTCAATATGAAATTTTGCATTGCTGTAACTGAACTATAAACAAAGGTTTGATGCTTGTACATTTTGATAAAATATTTGGGAAATCATTTAAAAAGTTATAAAATGGTGTTTTTGAGGGGCATTTTACATATTATTTGTACAACGTAATATAACCTTGATTATGTTTTCTATTTGGTGTGTGCTGTAAATAATCTAGCGAGTAAAAGAAAGCAGCATAACCCGTTTCTCTTCCATGTATACGATGTAGGATGAGAGCTCCCATACAGTAGTATAAACTATAATGGATGGACGGTGCCAATGCACAAGTGTTAGTGGTTGATACTGGACGCTTCAGCCGAACAATGACTCTCGCAGAATCAATACAGCTCAATCATTTCGATAAATAGACACTGGGCTGTCTGCCAATGGCAGAATGTTGGGTAACTATTTTTAGTTCTACGTTCAATAAATTGTTTTGAGTGCTCGTCATTTTGTATGTAAGCATTCATATGTGTGTGTGGGCTGTTTGGACTCACTTCTAAGAAAAAACTTTCAGACAGATTTGACGGTGGAGGGAATCGAAGCAGCGACCTCCTGCATTAGGGGTTCCAGTCTTATCGCTGAGCCACCTCTATCGGTATATGTAATATACGTTTTGTCTTTCTCGATATAATCAAATCCGTGGCTTTACGCCCATGGTCTGCCTGTTCCGCACCGCTCCTATCGTACTGTGGTATATACACATATACATAATGCAATCTGCAACTATATATACATGTGTGATTCCATTAACCGATTTACCATTATGGTTGTATTTTACCTGCAGTAGGCTTCTATTGATCCATCAATAATTTAGTCTTCGTAAAGTTTGTCTCCCCTACGGCCACTAATTTCCCATGTCAGCGGCAACCGGCTGCCTTCCATCGTCAAAACACGGCGACGAAGTTGAAGCTTGTGGTAGCATATTATCTCAACACAGAGAAGCTGCATGGGGGTTCATCCCCGTAATGAGAAACCACCGATAGCTATGGTGTTAGGATTCATTTAGGGATGGTAAGTGTACACGTTTACCGATTTTCCGTGATCAGTAAACGATTCATCGAATTATCTTCTTGAAGTTTCTTCTTTTAGTTATTTTAGTTTTGAAAAACTTATCGGCGTGCAATTTTATTTCCGTATGCCTACTTATCAGAGTCAATAGGGACTCCGGAAGGGCTCTTGATTGTTTGGTGGTGGGGGGGGGGGGGGGGGGGGGGGGTCAATTATTATGCAGTGAACATGTTATGACCAGTAAAGATACCATGAACAATGTTTTTTTTTGTTTGTTTGCACTTCTTGTATAGCACTACACGCACGTTGGTGGACGAGGTGCAAACGTTTAGTGAAAAACACGCATTTTGATATCACTAACTAATTTGTAATCCGGGGTACCCGTAAAGTCAACCTGCAGAAAGTCGACAGTAGATAACCCCTAACACGTGAGTGATAGCGCCTTATCTTATCACCTGTGCCGCCAAAGGTATAACCCAACAGTGGATGACCCCCTAACCCGTGGACTGATAGCGCGTTATCTTATCGCCTTTACCGCCAAAGGTATCGCGCCTACTGTTCGAGTTTCTGCACCAGAGATAGATAGCGGCTTCCTTTTACTTCCGTGTAGATGACTTCCTGCAGGTCGACATTCTGCGTTCCCTGTAATCCGTATGGTGGGATGATATTCTTATGTTCAGCTTTTTTAAACTAGGCCTAATATTTTTGTAGTAAAATCTTTGAAGGAAAATAATTGATTCACCCAAATCCTGTGAAATACAAGCAATAGTCGTTTCAAACTCGTTCAACCATCAGCCACCGGACAAATAAACTTGTGCCGAGATTTAGGATTTCGTTTTGTTGTTCAGTCTCTATATTATTAAACCTATATGTTTATTGTATGGCCGTGTATGTATTCGAACAATTGGAGGTTAGGGGTGACCAAATTACGGTTTCCCTTTACACAGGAGGAAGTCTCTTGAATACATCTTCTGCTATTATCACTTGCGGGGGAGGGGGGGGGGGGGGGGGGGGGGGGGGATGGGGCTCCTTTGAAGTGACAGCACTCAGTTCACCTCCACCGGTCTGCCCTGTTGCCACACAAGCATTACTTTATATGAAAAGAAGAAGAAGAAAGAGAGAAAATTTTCTTCTTGAGAGCGTGCGAGCCGCTCCGTTGAAACATCTGTTAAACGCAGATTAGCAGAGTTGACGATATCACAAGAGGTTGAATTAATCTCTATTCCAAATACGTAGAAATTCTCTCTTTTAGGAGTATCGTATTTGTTTTCTTGTTTGAAAGATGCCGCGTGAAACTAGGAAGACATATCAGCATGTTCGCCTACAGTGCGACTATGGTTCTACGTCAATCAACGAGTCTACGGCCGTATATAGGCGATACTCTCACGTGTAAACACAGCGACCAGAGGAGGTGACTTGTAAGGACGCTTCTACCGAGAGACTCTGGTTCGATACCGGACAACGACAATACTGATCATAACCTCTTACATCTTATTTATAATTTTAAATTAAATGCATAGTTATAGTCTAGTTTTTAAGTTAATACTTAGTTAAATATATTATTTTATTCAGTACTCCACACACCAGATAGTATACCTACTGACTCACAAGACTAACTTCTGTCAGTAGGTATTGATCAACGTAAAAACAAATGTATTCTAATTCATATTGATTTGTAATATGTGGTAATTGAATAAAATTGAATTGAATTGAATTGAAATAGACTCTGGAGTTTGTTTCTAAGATGTTCCTCTATCAAACTGAGGATTAGGCATTTCTGGGACATACCTACCATTCCAATTACAAACTATTCCAATTTCAATTAAAAAAAAACAGAAATTTCATTATTTTTCTTAAAGCAAAAAGCAAAAAGTGTATATTGCAAAATCAATCAACATCTGTCCCTGTACCAACTGTAGATACGGGTAGGGGGTGACAAAACAAAAAACAAGTTATAACATATTTCCATTTCCTATTTCACTGTACTACTCTTATTTCAATTCTTAATCGAGCCTTCTAGGTTATTATTTATTAAACACACTTAAACATTGCTATCTCACGTAACAACAATGCGCATTTCAAAATAAAATTGTGAATTTTACTTTAAATAAGGGTAAGTTTTAGTGAAATAGCAAACTCAGTTTGTGAAGCATTTACTTGTTAACTTTTCCACTATTTCTACTCTTATTTAAATTATGACTCATAACTTCTGCTCCACACTACAACAACGCTTATTTAAATTGTCTTCGGTCTTATGAACACCGGAAGCAAAACGTGTGTGTATCCACTCAACAACCCTTATCCCTTAAACTTCCAGCACACACAAGTATAGTAAACTGTGAGTTGTTCCTGCTAATTATATAACTTACGAGATATGGGGGAACAGGGTGAGAGGGGGGTGGAGCGGGGGGGGGGTTGTATTTATCGTGTCAGTGAGGGTTGTCGTCTGTCTCTCTTCCTCCTCAGGACTCCTTCTCTCACTCTCTCTATCGGAGGGAAAGCGAGACAATAGGAACCTGAAGAGGGGAGACCATATGTGTTGCACATCCAATGATCCAATGAACACCAACACATGAGGTTTCAGAACAATGAGTAGGAACACAGGAAGATGTAGTTCTAATGATGGAAAGATGAAGAAAGTCTATCCTATCAGAGAAGTGTGCGCGTTAGACGAGTGTGCGTGTTGGTGAGAAAGATCCTCAGCGCAACATGTATTAATACCGATTTATTAAATCCAATATGGCCGAATAATGCGAATAGTGTGATGGAATTGGATTACAACAGTTTGTTCGTACGATGTGATCGGCTGCTTCGTGTATGTTCATATGTACGTATGCACAAAATGTGCACAGTCACGTATATAATCTGTTGAAAATTAAAGAAAGCTATTGACGCTCTTTACGTCCTAAAAAATGTTCATATTATAATTTTGTTATGGATATTAGGTATCAATCTTTAGTACAAACATATTGGAAACTGACAAAATATGTATTTAAATTAATTTGTGTTATTGTATCAATGGCTTCCAATATTCAGCTCTTGAGTTATCGGCTCCCTAGCTTGGCGGAAATAATTTGTAATACTCTACATCTACCACCTACGATTGATTATTATCGAAATTCTAGGATATTCAGAGACTTCTAAAAACATGTTCTAGCAGAAGTGTTCAAGAGTTTGTTAGTATAAGCGAAGTAAGTGTGTCTTTATCTCGGAAGTCGACTTCGCTACCAATAGCGCCGACTCGATTCTTCCAAGTATTAGTATTAGCATATTATATAGTTGGCTAGAGTTTGGTTTTGTACGAGAATGCTTCAAATTTCTAAGTATAAAACCTGCCTGCGTAAGTTTCCAGAAGCTGATGAAAAATAAATGATATTGTCAGGCTTGGCCACCATTTTACTTTTTATACCTCGGTGTAGACATATTTATCTGTAGAAATAAATACGTGTTTTAGTATAGTTAAATATTACGTAATGATCCAGATCAGATCAGTAATATAAACTTGACAGCTATTAGTCCAAACTCGACTCCAGGGCCCTCATACCAGAACAGTTTTGGGCGGTCGTATAGCCGGTTGTAAAGTTGCGCCCCCTATTCCGTAACCCGGGCGCAAGTTGCAACCGGTTGCAACTTGCGTACTGGAATGAGAGCTCTGGTATAGCCTATGTTTTATTATAAGTACAGCTACAATTAATCCAAGGGCAAACTAGATTGACATGCAAAGATACTGACTGCAAGATCATTATAAGTTAAGTAATGGTGGCATCTAATTACATAGTCATTGAACAAAGATGAATAATATATGAACAAGTAATGGATTACGTCACTCTTAACGCAGATAACGAGACAAATTATGTGAGCAAACAAACATACGTATGCAGCCTACTGGGAATATAGAACACATGGTTGAGACAAGCGTCTTATAGTTCAGACTCCAGACACCGCGCTGCGCTGTCAAGCACACAATTTATGGCCACATCAAAAATATAATATTTAGCTAAGTATACGGAAATACAATTACAGTCAACCAACTAAACTTGTCTTGAAACATGTGTTAAATCATGAAACAATAATAACTTGTGTGAGAAATGTGCTATAGGGGAAATTCATACCCCTCTTCAGGCGACTCAATCCCAGGATTCACCTTGTGACTGAAGACAAAACAGTCTGGATTGTCTTATCGAACCGACGACCTCCCGAATGAGAGACTCATGTGAAGCAGAACATCCTCAGTACCGAAGGCAAATCCAAATACATTCAATGACATTCGGCCAACTGAAGCGCATGGAACGCAAAATGTTAGCGAGAAAATCAATACCAAAAAAATTACTAATAGATTTATTTATACACTTAACGTTTCATAGGGTATGACTGTGGCAGATTGGTACTTTGCCCCTCGTGAAGGGACAACTCTGGACGAGAACTGAAGGCAGATGAAACCTCAACAAATCTTCACCCTAGGCTGCATTTTCTGTTGTCTTATTATTACTGTCAAAGCGTCTATATTACACGGGAACAATTTTCCTTTCAGCTTGTTGCATTGAATCTTGAATTGAGGGTGCGATAACTACTGCAATTGCGTTAATACCCAAAACAAAATTACTGCATGTTTCAGTTATAGGATAGCGTAATAGAGTCCTCCCCCTCCCCCCCCCTTCTCTTCCCCACCCACCGTCCACACAGTAAAACACTTCCGACGCGCCAGACGTCAAGACGACGCGTTTAAAACCATCATAATATCCCAAAATACCTCTCAAGTAAATGTTACAACCTGAAGAGAGACACAGCATAAATTAGATAAGATATGAAGTGGGATGGCAAATTAATGAAAGCTTACGCGCCGTCCCAGATGCCACATAAACAGGTTTTCAAAAAGATAACCACTATTTGATTAGCAGAATTAAAGAATGTCTGGTGTGGATGGGATACTTTTTTATTTTCGTGACAGCGTTAGCCGTAGTCTGCTTGTTGTCTGTTAACACTTAGCTTGTCCTCCATTGTAAATGGCCAGAATCTTAGATAAGTATAAATAATCCTATATTGAAAAGTGACAGAAGCAGAACCTCACTATTATACAACTCAACAAACAGTATTGATTTTGCCAAACATCTCAGATTTGACAATCTTATATACTCTTTAGGTATAGAAGAATAAACCATTACCAATTATTTCTCTGAAAACAGAGCGGCCACACCGAATGAACACATCTATAGGCTACTGTATAGGGATAGAGAAAAACACTAGTACCTTTATGCATTGTCTACACACACGACTAAAGCAACCGTCTTATCCTTAGGTAACTTTGATATTGATACACCGATCCCTTTATCTACCCTCCGATTTAAGATTTTGCAGACCATAAAAGAAAAACCAAGCAATTAATTCGTCAACTTCCATTTCTGACAATTGACTTACATAACCTCAAATGTGGCCCAAACACCTTTTATCACTAAAATAACAATCCTCTCAAAGGCGGTGAGTCGACAGTGTAGACACTGCTATGAGTCCTATGAGTATTTAAGTAATGTGTGCAGACTATAGGTACCAGGGAGAGGGTAGAAATGGTACACAGGTACTTACTCGATGGTACAGTTAGTTGCTGCTCTGGTGGCCTTGAAGCAAGTGAGTGACTCGTCGCTCCAACATACGACAATACTGCTGGATATGGAGCATAGAGGAAGGGTAGTAGGCTTCTATTATAACTGCGCCTTCTGACGCTTAAAATTAGTTTTAGAGAGTGTTTGATATGTACAAATATCTTGCGAAGCGTGAGCATCTAAGGTTGTTGGTTCGTATCTTTAACATGTCATTCAATATCAACATTTTGGAATGATGCGGGCAAGATATTATCAAAATCTATCTACAAATATTCTCCAAAAAAGGGTGCAAAATTATTGATTGTGTATGGTATATGAATAAAATTAGACAATTTCAGGAACCTTTTTTTTAATCTCTGAATATTTTGATAATATCTTGGCCCGCATCATTCCATTCAACTGGCTGTTCTTGCCCCGTAATGTGAGGTGACATCCCAACGTTACAATCGCCGATACTATTGAAATACAGTTTATACTTCGTGTATGTGTACCTTTATGCTGATATTTAGGCTTTACATCATGTAGGCCCTAACGTCCAACAAAAAAAATTATGTTGTTTTCTAAGGCAATAATATATGTTAATAATGTAATGTTTATGTAAGTTGGATACGATTCGGCATATGAAGTATAAATGAGAGGAACATTTGTATAAGATCTCTCGTGTTGTTATGGAGTGGCGGACGAACGGGGTATGATATAGGTAGTCCTCTATAATTTTTCAATTTCTCCGTTCTCGTAAGAACCTGCCAAGGGACAACCCATGTCCCTTTTCAGGTGACTAACTATAGTATTGCGGTATTTGGAATAATTGGGAAGGTATTGCCCAGGGATGTTAGTATGACTCAATCCCAGCATTCGCCTTGTGGCTGAGGAAAACCTCGGAAAAACCTTCAGAAGGACTGCCGGTGGCCGGTGTCGAACCGGCGGCTTCCCGAATTAGATAGAGCCTCATGTGCTATACGCAATGAGCCGTCAATAAATTCAAAGTTGTTCTGAATCGGCCTTGTTGATTCTGGCATCTGTCCGCAGGATGTCCGCAATGTCCACTCACTGATTCATGTGTTTCATATTTGAAATAAAGATCTTTGATTGGTTATCGCTCACTCGTCGATGATGTTCGGAGCCTAATTACAGGGTTAGTCTAGTCGCATTAAATTAAAGTCCCCCACTGAAAATCAGTCTTGTTACGGAGTGGGTAGACTATAAATGCGAATTTATTTTTTATTTATCGGTGGTCCTATAAAGGACAACAGAGTTTACAATCTATGTTTGCGTTTTCTACGCATACGTAGGAGGACGGTAACATGGCTAGGTACAAGAGGTGTACTAATATAAGTTGTAACCATCTTACCCAGGTTAATAGCCCTTCTCCTACTGCAGATGCCTCCTGGCCTTGGACATCCAACAATTGGTGCACGCCGCACGCAAAGGCGCTCCTCACAAGCATTTAAAACATTTCTTATCAAGTATGAAGTTTCAAGAGTCCATTAATGTATCTTTAGGTAGTTCACTCCACTACAGCTCTCTCTATGTGAATTGTGTACCTATGTAATGTAATATAATGTAACGTCAGGTTTTCAAATGTCAAATCTACATTTAAGTCAGTCAGACCATCGTCAACACTGATACCGAACGATATTAGTTTTTCAATCATATCTCAATAATGCTACACCCCATCAAAAAAGTGAAAACCGGGCTCAATATAGGTATAAACTAAAAGAAAAATTATTGTCATACTGTAATTTCAGGGTTATTTCCAAATCACTTTGTTTTGTAAGTAAGTGTATTTAAAATAACAACTGTATTAATTATAATACTGGACAAGTTTTACAAACCCTAATCAAGTCCCCGTTTTTCACTTTTTCGATCTGATGAAGCATTATTGAGATATGATTAAAAACCTTAATTTCACGTGGTTTTATTATTGGTGGTAAAGGTCTCTCACACCAAGAAGTAAGATAGTGTCGGGGAGTCAGGACCGCCCACAATTAGTTTCCAACCTAACAAGTGCGAACCACTAACGTTTTCCCCGATTATCTAGTACAATTTGGTGGCGTTAAGTTTTTTGACGGAAACCTGCTTGCACGTTTTCTTGTGCGTTACCGTTAAAAAACTTACCGCAACCAAATTGTACTAGATAATCGGGAAAAACGTTAGTGATTTGCAATTATTTAAATGGTAACTAATTGTGGGCGGTCCTGATACTATCTTACTTCTTGCTGTGAGAGACCTATAGTCTATCCTCGTAACGTAGTAGTTTAAAGAGCGTCGATATAGCAACGACAATCATCGTCGTCACGTTTAGGACGTCGGTTATTGAATTAACAGTAGGCTGTAATAATTGTTCACTAACAGCAGCATTCAGTAATCATCATCCAATCTTTATTGATGGCATTTAAGGTATACACAGAAAATGTCAGTGTTGAGTGTATAGTTTACAGGGTAATATAATGGAACTAAAAGACAGGTCAAGATTCAAGTATAAAAGATTTTGGACGATTTTATTGTGTACAAAGAATAAATATTTTCGGTCCCAACACATTCATCACTGGATAATATCATAACCGTGATTTAAGACATGGGACATCCATAATAAATACAAGTGTTTTTCTATTTCTCCAATCCAGAACTAAAATTAAATTCTACTATCTTTCATGTAGGCTATATTTGTTGATCTCCATTATTCACTTACAGTTTTCAAATTCTAATGGAAAATATGGTTCCCACAAATAGAAATGCCGAATCACAATAAAGAGTCAGTGAGCGTGAACTATGCACGATAGTCTTGCACTGAACTTTTCCCATTCTCATCACTCGAAGTGAGAAGCATTGAGATACACGGACTAGTCTGTTGTCAGGCATGAGTTTAATTGTCTGCCCACTCAGTTACAAGGACTGAGTTTACGAGATGAAGAGTGGGGGGGGGGGGGGGATGAGGGGAACTACTGCATATTTGAGATGATTTTTAGATTATAGATTCAAAAAACCAAAACAATATTTAATATTAAAGCTTTTGTTCCGTGAATTGAAAAAGAAAATCTCACGTAATTTGTCTAATAACTGTGATTTTATGACAAATGCAGAAACCATGTTTGGTGAGAAATTTTGATTTTTATTTGGGAGAAAATTTGTAGGCCCTATAGGTTTACTCGTACAGTTTCTAAAATAAAACGTTAAGGCTCAACCACAATTGTTGTAAGTTAACTCTTTCACGATTTCCGGATAACGATTACAACAGATACCATCAGTTGTGGTTGAGCCCTAAATGTTTATTGATATCAAGATTTCTGCAGTGATTTGCCGGGATACGCACATCTTTTTCTGCATTACTATTGAATAAAATCCGGCTGATGGTCTACATTATATTACCGAATGTGTAGCATGTATTTAATATAGTACCATGGTCAATATGGTGGCAAAGTTTGGTACTGAACGTAACTTTACAAAATACATGAGTTTAGCAAATGGCATATTGTCAATACAATACATACAGTTAATATACTTAATCTTTTCTCAAGAAAACAAATTTACTATGTTTATTGATCATAATAATGGTGGTCCAGGTTCGTACACAGTAGACATATTTCTGACTCTTTAATGCCATACACATCCCAACCATTAAAATAACTTACATAACATAACATAATAATGGAGAACCCCAGATAAATAATAAAACACCAGCTACTTGTAAATATTTGAAATTATCTGCAGTAAGTATATAACAGCCGTTCTAAGGACTGCTGTAACTTGTACCAACAAAACACGCGCAGTCGCAAAAGTATTTCATTATTGGGATATTATGTTGTGATTGGTACAGTAACACATTCAGGATAATAGTGATTGATAGAAGCAAATTAATTATGTCCAATTCGATTCAATATATACATATAAGTTAAACCATAGGTGTAATTATAATTGGTTCAACTACATATTATTAAACAGTAGATTATATATACATGATATCATTAAAAATACTATATATACAATATATGAAATCCACAATTCTATTCTTGTAACTATAGACTAAGTTATGTACATGACACACATGGGCCCTTATAACCAGACTGTTTACTCCCGAACATAATTATTCATCACCGCTATAACGACAACGCAACCCCACATGTTAACAAAGAGAGATCTCTTAGAATCTCATTCTACCATTATTGTTTGATTTTACTCTGATCTGATTTGATACAGTCCTGAGAACAGTTTGAAAAATATACACCTGACTGTAAAATGTACATTATTCGAATAACAAGGAATTGGTTTACGCGTAAATGAGAGTCAACACTGAACAAGTATAATTAACACTGTCTCATTTATAAGAAATAAGTCCGGCATTTTCTTTTCCGCCCCCTTAATTCATCCATAGTTTTATTAGTTTGTACTTTGTCTTATTGGTTTCACTGTGCACATATTCGGGGGTGGTGGTGTTGACAGAAAGCTGAGATCACGGTGGTTGTGGCATTCAAGCAGGGAATATGTAATACTGTCGTTTGTGTAGCAACATTCAGATACAATTCTGAAATTATTGCAATTAAAAAATAATGTTCTCGTAATTTTCTTTTATAGTTGGTATGTATTCTGTTCATTCATCATTGAAATCACGTTTTCTGTTAGTATCTGTGGTAAAACGATAGAGCGCATATGTTTCGGATATTTTCCTTGAGCATAATTTCTCAAAACATTCAATTTTTTTAAAAGCAGATATCTCATGATGTAGCTTGAAATGACAACGTAATATGTTTTGTAATATCAACAAAATGATTGCCATTTGCGTTAATATACTCCCTGGTACGAATCCCACTCTACCTTCATCAGTAACGAGCTTCTACTATCTCCACCAATCACAACATCTTAGCATGATCGTGATCAATCTTGTCGAACTTGGCCAGTGTTTAGACGAACGATTCACGTCTTGCGATTACAGGTACTGTTTGGTGGTACGGAGCCTCTTCCCAAAGACCTCATCAACGCCAGAGCTTCCATCTGCTTCAACTGTTGACTTTGACTCTGGAAGTAGTCTGGGTTCATGGCCACGGCACCCCACAGCCTCGCGTGCATCTCCAACTGTTGCCTCATGGCCGTTGACGCCATCTCGGACGGAGGACCCATTCGGGCGGCGTTGAGATCGTCGGATACGAGACGATTGCTCTTGCCCTCGCTAGCCGGAGACGTGGGACTCGTCTTTGGACCTCTTGACGAGGCGGTAATCCCTCTCCGAAGGTCACCTTGAGGTGAAGTATTCAAACGAGCCCGGAAGTCAGGCTGGGTGGGGGAAGTGCCGCTGCTCATGCGGGGACTCCTCGAGTCGGCCGGGGGGGAAGGCGACGATGAGCTCAGAGATGAAGGTCGTTGCTGAGGTAACCTCGAGACATTCGGTATCTTTAATTGAGGGGGTGGAGATCGCAGGGGGAGAGACATCAAGGGGAAGGCGGACAACGGACTCAGGGGTGATAAGGGGGGCGCAGGGGCTACGGATGGATGTCTTTTAGACGGATGTGGTTGCGATCGAGATGAAGTTAAATCTAATGCGCCAATTCTGTCGTGTTTTGGACTGGGGCGAACATCTTTATTGATTTCTTGCTTGTTGTTTTGTTGCGTTGACTGGCCTACGGATTTTGGATTAAACTTCACTTTTTTATCGGGGACTTTGGGAATTTCTATTAAATGTGGTAGTGAATTGGAAACGCGATCGCCATCGCTTTTCTTGATGCCCGCATTTAACGTTTGCGTCATTGTTACCGGACGATTATTAGTCCCCATTTTATCCGGCAGTTCGCTTTTTACTTTACTTACTAAATGTTTTTGATTCATGTCCACACTTTTACACTTGGAATCAACACTGTTTCTAGTTACTTCCGGAAAACTCTTTTTGATATCAGCTTTATTTAAAGCTGAATCAGTCATCACGTTTTGGGGTACGCTTTTGGAATTAGTTTCAGATTTAATGTTTAATGCCGGCGACTCCGAAACGCCAACGACTGGTTCTTCAGTTTTCGGCACTATTTCGATTTTCAAAGACTTTTTCACCTTTTCAACTGTTTTGTTATTTTGGAGAATAGACTTGTCTACGGCTTCTGGAGCCAAGGGGCCGACTGGTCTGCCTCCGTTGACAACGTGCTCTGTCTTTGTCTTAGTGATGCGCACCTTGTGCAAGGCACTCGGTAAAGAGTCCTCGACTCGCGTCTTCTTGATGGTATGTTCCGTCTCGACTGGAGTTGCATCGTGGGGCCGCTTCAACGCGGTGGGGGTGGGGGCGGGGGCAGGGGTGGGGGTGCTCACTAAACTATTCTCTTGCTTCAAGAGACGAGCTTTCTTCATTAAAGCCTTATTTGCCTCGTTATTCAGACGATTCATATTTAGGTAACTCTTTCCTGTCTCGTTATTTTGCATCTTTCGTTTAAGTGACTCGTTGAAGCACTGTTGACGTTTCAAGATATTTGGCGTAGCTATTATTTCATCATTCTTCGTCAAAATTTGTTGATTTCGATTTTCTATAGGTGGTTTAATACTTTGTACATCATTCACAATTTTATTCGTAGGAACTAGCTTTGAACGCCCACCATTACTACTGATTTTATCAGTAGCTTCCTTGTTGCCCTGGCCTTTGAGTTTTACGTTGTTAGTCTTGACTCCTTCACACGTGTCTGGAACTACCTTTACACCACTGCCTGTAGGAACTACTTTGCTTGCATTCACTGTTGTCGCATTGTTCAACGTATTCTTAACCACATCATTCTTAGGCCCTTTACATGCATCGACATCCACCTTGATATTCAGAGCACCTACATCAGGTTTCGCCTCAATTTTAGGAGAAACAAATCCATTACTCAATACAGAGATTGCCGCATTTAGTTTTGCAGTGTTTTCTTCATGTCTTGCAAGCAATTCTTTAGCCAATTCATTATTTTTCGTTAAACGCGGGGAAATTAGATTCTGACTGTTTTGTATGGGTTTATTCTCAACGGGCGAACCCGTTCCCGACGGTTTTACAGAATCCAAACGATTTCCGTCTCCGCTCTTAGCGTCCGCGACAGTCGGACATTGATTTCCACTGTTCACAGGTTTAGCATCATGCACAACAGGGATGTTCTTTAAATCAACTTTTATATCTGTCTGTTTGGCTGTCTGAGGTGGCGTTCCAGCTTTAGGCGGCTGCAGAACAGTACATTTCTTCAAAGCAGGCAGAGAATTATTGTTCTGTGTCTCCGAGGTCCCTTCTTCCGTCTTCGTCTTCGGGGCTGCTTTCAACGGACTCTCCGGTTGTGCTGTCTCCTTCCTGGGCTCGAGTGGCGCCTGGCCACTAGCGCGTTCTGGAGGCACCGGTTTTACTGTCTCCTGAATCCCTGATGATGTAACTCCATCCTGTGAGGATTTATCCTGGATGGCATGCGACGGCAGAGAGTCCTTAGCTACGGTCATCGGCTCCAACTTGGTGTCTGTGATGTGGTAGAAGAATCGCATGGGTCCACTCTACAGACGAGAGAAAGATATCAGATATAGATACGAGAACAAGCGTTACACCCTTCGTTTGCTTATAATTGCTGCACTGACTTACCCGCTTCCATGTGTAAATGTAGGCCACGTCCATAAGTGTGTAATCGTCTGCTAGTGACTCGCGTCTATAAATCACGTCCACCTGCAATTAAAACATAACACTGAAATTACTGTCAAAAAAATCGCAATCGATCCATCATCAGTAAATGGGCAATCATCACGCTAAACCTTTCCATGTTTATCTCTCTTCTATAGAGATGCCGCCTTTCAACTGCAATACAAGACAATATTTGTCAAAAACAAACAAGGCTCTGCACAGTCACCTAGAAGTACTTTACATATTATGCTCGACTCAAGCAGTCTCAACTCCATCGAACAACTGTTGGAAATAACAATTGTGCCGTAACTATAGGCTGCTTGAACTGATCATAAATCGTTCGACTAAACGCGAATCCACGTACTGTCAAAATCGTTAAAACTGGCACAATAAGTTATAAAACAAGGGCATGCAAGCACAAGTGCATATCCACATACGAGTGAGCAGTTACATAAGAACTGGTAATTGAAACGACAGGCCTTCGTTAAGCGTTCCGCCACATTATCTCATTAGAGCCGCGATCTCCGTGATATTTGGCAGCCATACAACAAAACTGAAACAAGGTGTAGACACATTGACAAAATGAAGCTGTGTTTCTTTGCTCGGCGGTGGTAGTGGAGTAGAGAACATCTTAGTATTTGTAGTTTTTATTGGAGATTGTAGTGTTGGATAGGATTTGTGGTGTCAATCCTGTGAGCCACGAGTCTGCACGTTGAGAAGGCCCGTCCATCTTCCTCTCACAACCCACGTTCTTCATTTACTAAAGAGAAAACGTATAAAAAGAATAACTATGCACTCTCTTCAGCTTGGCTACTGGTTGCGTCGAATACAGCTGGAAGTTTGCCAGAGCGCGCTCTCTCTCTGTCTGTCTATCTCCCTCTCTCTTGGAGGAGATCGTTTCGTGTGTCACGGACTAAAACAGATAGAGAGAAAGAGACGGAGGGAAAGAGAGAACGCAAACCAGTGGGCACGTGAATATAACTACAATCTGCTAACATGCGAGCAATAACACTGCCTATAGTTTATGTGCCCTAAAAACCTAAGAAACCCTCCTACTCAACTTTCAACAACTCCATGGCTGTAAGGCTAAGCATACGAATACGAATATGCACTTCTTATAAAAGGAACTATTACGTTCTGCCTTCGCTAATACGAGTTTTCTTGTCTCTGTGAACGTGCAACAGCACTTCTTTTGTTTGTATAGAAATTACCTGCATACTGAATATATTAGCACATTCACTTTACAGCAACATAACTATTTGATTTTCTATCCTGAATAAATAGTCTCGTGCTTCACAGGCCCGGGAATGAGTAACTAGTTTACAGGGAACGTGAATTTTTAAAGCGATTCCCTTACGTTTTATGGGAATCAAAATATTTCAGTTACATGGTAAATTTCCGTAGATAGCAATCATTCAGTTTACGGCCAGGCAAAGAAATACTTTGCCATTGCGTCTGCAACAACACAAATGCAAAGTGGAAATACGGATTTAGAAAAATATATGTAGGCCATGTTGCCATTTGTGAACATCCTAGGTACGAATATCGGACCCAATATGGGTTTCAAATAAATAAAGCTGTTAATTCAACATTATTGATTGTTCGTTGTGTTTTCTTGCCAAACGATTTGAAGAATATAACCGCTCGATGGCTATAGAGGCACCTCGGTGGTAACATGTGGTACTAAATATGGTTCGATTCAATAATTCCCGCCACCGACAATTCTGACAGAAGACTGAAGGCAAATGATTCGATTCAGTCATAAAGAGCTCCTGGATATTCCTTCCCAACAAACCGAATGTCACAGTACAGTAACTAACGAAGAGGGGCACACCAGGAAAAGCTGACGTAAACCCGCATTCCTCCCAAAAATATGAATTATATTATACTGAATATTTAAAACTTTGGGCTTGTCATCTTCAGTTTGTCAACAACACATTACACAAGTTAAGTAAGTTACTTTGAAAATCGGAAATATTTATTGGAACACACAGAAACCATAACAAGAAAGAACACTTCCAATGCAGGGGATCCCGGGTTCAGATCACGCTTCAGGCAGAAGTTTTTTAACTTCTAATGTGGATTCAATTCCATTACTTCTTGGCTTAAGATTAAGTAAACGGTGACTTTGGAGCCGTCCTAGCAACGAAGCACTCAATAAATTCAAAGTTGTTCTGAATCGGCCTTGTTGATTCTGGCATTTGTCCGCAAGTGTTCGCACTGTCCAATCACTGATTCATATGTTTCGTATTTGAAATATCGATCTTTGATTGGTTATCGCTCACTCGTCGGTGGTGTTCGAAGCCTACAGGGTTGGTTTAGTCACTTTAAATTAAAGTCCCCCACTGCAAATCAGTTTAGTTACTGAGTGGGTAGACTCTAAATGTGAATTTATTTAATTTATTTATTTTGTTTAAATTCTGTAGGGGTGACATTATTTTGGTTTACTTTTAGACAATATCAAAGCATTATAAAGCAGTTTCAATCGACGTAAGTCGGGGGCCGGTTCCGCTGACTATCTGGTTAGTGGTGACATAACTTATTGTTCCGCACAAATGCATTTCACTTGCGAGACATGACCATGGCCCTGCACGCTTCCTCGACTTCCGTACCACGAACTAGACGCCCGCCCACGCAAACAATGATAGGAAAGGAAGGTCGTTCACTTGGCCACTGTTACGCTGCCAGATTCCAAATGATAGGCGTGCAATATTATTTGTTTGCGACAAGTAGAATTATTCAGCGGTATTCGAACTGTTTCAACCGTGTCCCGATTCTTATTGCTGGATCCTTTCCGTTCCAACACTTTAAACACCTTAAATGTTACGTTATACCTACAACGTGGGTTCGACTCTCGCATAAGGAATGTTTTTTTTGTAATCGTCATCGTCCTTCACCTTCATCTATCACCCATACGACTCGAACAGCATAATTGCAAGTAATAATATAGACGTAAAGCAATACATATAATTATACATAATCATCATTATTTATATAATTTTATATTGTGTTTATTTACTGACATACAAAATATATATTTTTAAACACTTTAGCATAATAAATTGTTTCTGAATCGGATACACGAAGCCGAATTTGAGAGATAGCTCACCAGTCCTTTGCTCAGAGTAACCGCAAGACGGTGACCAGTGTTCACCCTCCGTCCATTTTAGAGGCACCACCTGGAGAGGGTACCCCCCCCCCTCCAACCTCTACGATCACCATAATAATAAGCACACTTTTCACCTTAAGAAGGGGGCCCTCGCTTGTACAGACGAAACATTCAAGTTCAACGCACACACAAAAAAAGTTTGATAACTCGACAAAATTATGTGAGTAGTATAATAAAATAACAGTTTAGAATAAATGTAGACTGATTGACGTTGTCGAACTGAAAGTTGGTTGATGTGTTCAAGTTTCTACGATTCCTCGGAATCAATATACGAAGTTCTACAATTAAACAGCCCCCTCACACGGGAGACAAATTGCTATCTTTCCATCAATAGAATCACAAGGTGATACGGGCATAGTGGAAGATGTTTAAAGATTTATGTCAAACAATTTGCCAAAATCACTGCGGTTAAAAAAATCAAACGAAATCACTAGTACGCTTAATGATATTACTTAAGTTCTGACATTAGGCACAATATTATAGCATTTCGCTTGTAACCAACGATAGGTGGAATAAGTCTGCTTCATGCAAAGATTGCCGATAAGTCTAGCTACCAGAATTGGTTTAGATACAAGTAGATAATATAACCAGACTAAGCGGAAACCGATTGCACTGTAAAAACTTCGGTCCGTAATTGGACATAGGCCTATACACAATTTCATGAAAAAGTTCTTTTGATGTATGGTGATACTTTCAGGAAAAGCTGTTTCCTAATCAGAGATTGTAATGGATATTTTTAAACTGCGATAAAACTGAATTTCATGATCTTTTCTGCATAAATAGTGCCACATCTTAAAACAAAAACACGCAACATTTCCAATGAATGAAACCAACCGGGGACAGAGAACGAATCGCACACAATTGAAAATTAACATACGGCGACTATAATAAATATATTTAATACCACTGCGGTTTCTGCTGAGTTTACAGCTGTGTATACTATATAACCAAACATAAAATATGGCAAACAATAAAGAAATGTGATGAAAAGCAATTTGCATCCTATATGGGTCAGTGTGGGTATAGACCTAGGTTACTTCCGGTATGGTCTTTGTCCGTGTCTGCACCGAACTACAGTGCTACAATAATGTATTCTAACCACCAGCCATAGGCGGTTATTTGCTGTATAAAACAAGTGTTGCCAAGCCGCAAAGTTTGGGGTTTGAATCCACAAATAATAGAACATTTGGCAATATTGTACGGTTTTCGATTCGTCGATTTCAGAACACACGCCTATTTACCTCTTTCCGTTAACAATTTACATTTTGTTTTTTGAACCGTACGAAAATTGAAATGAAGGTGGTATTTTGGACCGGAGGGAAATGTTCTTGGGTTATTTGGCTTGTATAATGTATAGTCACAATTTAAATTAAATTTTTACGATTACACGGATCTTCAAAGATAATTTCCGAAAAAATGGATGAATATTATTTTTTAGAATATGCATTATAATAATTTGCAATATTGGAGGACGTAACTGGTGTTGCCAGGGCCTATGCCTCCGTAGAGGATCCTTACAGCGCATTACTGCATTAGATAAATAGAGCGCATATGGTTAAGCGAGCGTCTCCACTAAGACTCTTATGGCACTTCGTTCTATTTTTTTTTTTTTTTCTATGTCTGTCGATAGCGGTCGAACGGAAAGTCCGATCAACTTGAAATTTGGACCATCTTCAAGCCTTAATGTGGATTGAAGGTGTATAGTTTTGAGGCAAAATCGTTCGAAAAGTTACATAGTTACACCATAGTTACTGAAAAATATTTTTCTGAAACAAAATGGCGGCAAAATGTGAGATAGCCATATTTTTTTACAGATTTTTCCGGTCACGAATATGTTCATTTAATGGTGATGTGATAAATATTGGCAAAGTTACACAAAAGTTACTCGAAAATATTTTTTGTAAAACACAGTAACGGCAAAATGTGAGGTGGCTGTCTTATAGTAAAGTTTTGTCCGGTCACGAATATAGTAACTTCAACGCGATCTGATACGTATAATAGGCAGAAATTACCTTTCTATTGCTGTCAATAACTGTTAGTAACGGTGGCGGACAGTGTTGAAAACATGACGACGAAAATTCTTAGCAACGCACATTGCACTGCATTCAACAATATCGGGAAGTATAATAGCTATGGAAATTGGAAAAAAATTTGTAATGCGCATTTTTGAATTGTTGTTAATTGTTGTTTTTATTAGCTTTGAGATCTTTTCGCCAGAACGTTCGTAGATATGGACGCGCTCGCTTATCAACGCGTCAAACAGAGCGTTTTCCTAGTATATGTTTATATACCGTGATAATCATATGAGTAAAACAACTTGTTCACATGTGAGCGGAACATATTCAACGCACAGTTATATACACACCTCTAAGCATTGGTAAATAAAATGTTTAGTTGTGAGCTTGCCCAACAACAACTTATCCGTTTTCAGGTGACTTATGCCCGGTCTTATGGCTTCAGGTGACTTATGCCTGGTGTAATGGCTTCAGGTGACTTATGGTTTCAGGTGACTTATGCCCGGTCTTATGGCTTCAGGTGACTTATGCCCGGTATTATTGCTTCAGGTGACTTATGCCCGGTCTTATTGCTTCAGGTGACTTATTCCCGGTCTTATGGCTTCAGGTGACTTATGCTGGTCTTATGGCTTCAGGTGACTTATGCCCGGTCTTATGGTTTGAGGTGACTTACGCCCGGTCTTATGGCTTCAGGTGACTTATGCCCGGTCTTATGGCTTCAGGTGACTTATGCCCGGTCTTATTGCTTCAGGTGACTTATGCCCAGTCTTATGGCTTCAGGTGACTTATGCCCGGTCTTATTGCTTCAGGTGACTTATGCCCGGTCTTATTGCTTCAGGTGACTTATGCCCGGTCTTATTGCTTCAGGTAACTTATGCCCGGTCTTATGACTTCCAAAAAAATGGTTAGGGTGTCAGTTGACTTGATTTCAAAGCTTCTGATTGGTGGTTGTAATGGTGCAAAAGTTAGCAGAGACTTGAAGAGTTAGTTGGAAGTCATAAGAAACATCCCAAAACCCATATCTCTCTGCTTCCGACAAGAACACATCACTTCTATTTGCACCTACGTCGCTGATATTCACTAACACTGATCAGTCACAATACACACAATGTTGATTCACTGTAGGCCTAGGTATATAATAGCGCAGAAGGTCTCCGCCTACTTTCTAAGCTACGAGATGAGATTCTGCCTTCAATTTTCTCTCCAACTATAAAATCAACAGCAAGAACAAGTTAGAACCGCTTGATACATGAAATTGATTTAATTAATCATTTCGCCGTGAGTTGATAGCTGAGAGCTGTACCATCAGGTTTTCTAGGTATGTGTGTGCATGATGAGTGGTTAGGCGCAGCGCAGGCCCAACATTCAAACCGTGCACACTGCCTGCATTACTGCATGAGCCGAATGCGAATGAAGATTGAAGAATGCCGCTTTTATGGCTTCACTAAGTAGTTCTCAAATATGGTTAATTAAATGCACACCAGGCAAGGTGTTTCAGAATTCAGCCTCTTGACTTTATGGTAAATAAATCATTTGTTTTCTACTTCAGGTTTAGTACAGTAACTTGCCGTACCACGAGACGGGAAACTGTATGCGGGCAAAGATGTCACAAGAAAACTAAAACCTTTGTTGACACATTCAAATAAAGAAGCAAGAATAAAAAGTAGCGAATACTCTGCCATAATATTACGCGTTTTTTTTCTTCATATGTGCACACATTTGTGCAATTGTGGTATTTTCTAAGTTTTGCAACATCGCAATCTCGGTAACGCATAACGCACCAGCTTACTTCCAATGAAATTTACCAACTAGGCCTATTATTTCCGATCGTTTGTAGCCCAAAGTACGCGCCGGCGTAAGATTATACTTATGTGGTTAGAGGGTCCGAGGATTTTATTCTCCCCCCCCTCCCCCCCCCCCCCCCTCCCTAATTAACGCGTTTCTCCAGCCACCCCTCGCGTGCTAGGTGACACTCAAAAGCTCCCCCCTTCCACCCCTCAAGTCAACCCCCTAAGCAGCTCAACATAACAGATTATAAACGTTTAAAGATTTGTTCGATTACAAACGCTACCGGCTTTTCACAAAAAATGATAGGCCTACTTGGATGTGTAAGTTTATGGTAAAATATATGTGCTTTGAAATACAGGCAGAAGTGGTAGAAAGGTTTCTCTCAGTCCTACAAACACCCCTCGGACATCCCTTCCCAACTACCTAATTACCCCAATCAGCTGAGTAGGGAAATGCTAGCCGCATATACACAGCCCTTATTTTACCCGTCTGTTTAATGGGCACAGAAAATTACAAAGAACTCAAAATACAATAAATTAGCTAAATAAAAGGTTTCCTAATCTTTATGTAAAACCAACATTGGTTTGTTCCTTTCGACGATATGACTGAACATTTCCCGCCCTCGTTCTCCCCCCCCCCCCCCCCCCCCACCCCCACACCGCGCTCCCTCACAAACTCGAAATATCTACCCTACAATCACGGCAAGTGAGAGATAAAATCATGAGCAACACAACACAGCTTTCCGTAAAGCAACCTGTCAGCATTACATCAAAAAGGACACTGAGCACGGTAAAGCGACATACGTACAAGTCAAGGGTGGGACAGAACACGCATTTCCTCTAACAACTCTTCTGCACTCATTTTGTATACGATATGGTTACTGATAGTTATTTCTCATCAACGTGTGTTGGATATTGATACGTAAATTAGAGCGAGTCAAAAATATAACGGTCAGTGCAGTGGAGAGTTGTAGAGTATAAATACATGTTCTGTCTGACACTTGACTTACTTATATCAGCTAGTGTACATTGGGTAAGCAAGGAGACATCTGTTGGTTATTGTTTCATGTATCTATTGTTGTATAGTGTGTGATACTATTCGGGACTACGACCCTGTGCGGCATTCGAGCCCAGGTTCCTTATACGCTCCGACCACAGATTCTTCTCTTATGATGCTCCTTTCATGCAGCTGTTTCAACGAAGTTTGACAGATTCCTGGCGTCATTTTACATATTCGTAACTGCCTTCCGATTACAAGCCTCATTTATTTATTAGTCATGTTCGCTTTGTTAGGAATTTTCAGATCTCCAGCCCATGGGCGTCAATTATCCCTAATGCACCCGGGTGTTTTAAGTATATGGTTTGGACTCGACTCTAGAGAAATAGAAAATTAAGTTGATTATATAGACATTAGACAATAAATACAAATGTATTTAATTTACGTCGCTCGGATGACACAGAACCCGACCGGGCTTCGAACCCGGGTGGTTGCGGACGTGTTTACCCGAGACCAACTGGGACCACCGCGCCTAACGCCAGATGGAACGCAGGGTGTCCAAAGTGGCCCCGTCCGATGCGCGGTGCGGTAGCGTCTACATATACACCAGTAGCTCCCGTTCACATGGTCGCATGGTTCGCCATTGCTCGTCGAGTCGTTGCTATGACGGCTTCCATAGATCGAATATTTCAATTCCCGGCCCGAATCGATTACACGCTCTCCTACAATGGACACGGTAGATAGATAAAGATATAAACTCAAGGCCGTCTGGGTGGTAGCAGACACGCGGTGCAACGACATGGCGCGAGCTGCGGGTTCGAATCCCATCAAGCGACGCGAATCCCTTGAAACGTCGGTTCGAACCCCAAAAGCCGCGGCAATCTCTATTGGAGACTTTTACCTCGCGGTGGGTCCAGCGGTTGGCGCGCAGGTCCTATAGAGTACCTTGGGACGTGGGTTCGAATCCCTCCATAAATAACAATAGTTAATAATAATAATAATAATAATAATAATAATAATAATAATAATAATAATAATAATGATAATAATAATAATAATAATAATAATAATAATAATAAGTAAAAAAAATTAGCTTATAGTTTTTGCTACATTTCCAGTGAGTGACTTTTCAGGCATGCATCAGGCAAGTGGTGCCACTTACTTTGTGATGTGGTTTCAGGTCGTACTTGAGACTGATGAACTTCTTCAGGATGGCAACAGTGACGAGTGCTGGACACTGTAGGTACCGCTTGGAGCACGCCGGGTTCTGGAACACAGATCACAGTACTGTACTGTCTTATTGATGAACAGGGCTGTAGTCGAGGACACGCCGTGTCCCTACTTAAACGTACTCCCTCAGTATATACTTTTTCCATGTTGTGTAGGGTTTTTGAGATAAGATTGAAAAAACCGTATTTCACAAGATGTTAAAACTGGGTTTACCCCTCCACCTAATACAGAAGTTATGAACAAGACGTGAAGTTTTTTCTTTTCTAATAATGTGCTTTCCGTTGTTTTGGGGGGTAGATTGGAAACGTCTCAACTCTCAAGATGTTGAAAGCAGGGGATAAGGGGGAAAGCTCTTGCTGCACACTATTCCACCCCCTCTGCAGCCAGCTATACTACCCCGAAGATTATGGCAAAAGCACAAAACCGGTGACAAGACAGACAAGCCTACAGCTCGCTGGTATTTGTAGATTGATGTGTTTTTATTTGACTGTGTGAAAACAGGAGGTACATCATTTTAATAACGCTCATTACATAAATAGTGCTGCAGTCAGTCTAGGTACATTTGTCTCAAGTCCTATCTATAGGGCACACAGAGTCGACAAAGAAACGCTTAGATCGTATGTGATGTGTTTTGTATTTAGTATTTACACACATATTTTATTATACTATACCATATCTAATAAGTTATATTTTTTTATCATCATTTTAGTCGCCTTTTATCCAAAAATAACTTCTATCTATATGTGTCGATTTTATTTGTAGGATTCACGGAAGGAATATTAATTATCACCTATCTCAAATGTTTCGTTAATATAAATTAAAAATAATGTGATGCACATATTTAAATAAAATTACGTATTCACACCTATAATCCGACATTGACGTGCATGAATTATGTGAGACTGGTAATGGAGATCAAACCCATACATACGTGTAAGGTTCGGTGCCCCCTCCCCCCCCCCCCCCCAATGAGCTCCCCTCTGCGGGAATCGAACCCACAACCTTTCAGCTCCTAGTTGCATGCTTTACCTCTGAGCTATAGGCCATGCACCAGTCAAGTTATTTGCCACGGCTCACAGTTGGCACTACGGTATAGCTCACTTGATTGAAATACAAATCTCGTCCCGTATATTTAACTAGCCCATGCAGACGATGGTGACAACAAGAATACTGAACCATGGGCGCGCGTGCATTATTTATAAACACACTTACGGAAGTTGAATATAAAGACAGGTTCTCGCGACTTGGACGCACGTTCACTTCACAATACCATCAATTACCATGATCTGTATTGAAGGTGCATTTACTCAGGCACCAATTACAATCATCATAGGTGGTTATTGTTACTGGATTTCTATTGAAACTACCACACACACATTAGGCTACTATGTTATGCTCATAATTCATAGGTAGTAATTTTTTATTAAAGCTCGGATTGAAGTTCAATTTACACAACCACGAATTAAAATGATCACAGTT